>OY728158.1:69545377-69735363 GCA_963277665.1 Viscum album
CCATTAGAATTAATTTCACTTTCAAATTGGACATAAACAATTTTCAATCTTTTGATATATATTGTTTCTTAAAAACACGCTATTTGTTGTGACATTGGAAATTAATTATTAAATTAATTAATTCAACTTATATGTTTTGAATTTTGTAAAATATACATCATTTTTTAAATTGGAATATCAAATATAGCTTAGAGTTAATTTTTGTTATTGTTATGAAAAACATCGATTTTTGATGAATAGTGAAACCACTAAGTGGTAGTTAAAAAACTGATTTTTCGTTCAAATGAAATTTTACCACCAATGTGATTTGAATTTCAAAAAACCTAAATACATCATTTTTATTATTAAGTAAAATTCTGTTCAATGTGATTAAAATAATTTTTTGTGAATTGTAACTTTTAGGTTTTATTAATCACGATTAAAGGCAATTAGTGTAATTTAAGGTAAATATAATGTTATAATAATATGAAATTACCTTCACACTTGTCCTAACCTTATTTTATGAGTCATGGAAGGCCAAGAAAACCAATGGGTCAACTTGGGGACCCCATGGAGCCACTTGGTTAAGAAAATGACATTAATAAATTTTTATTTAAAGTTAATATAAAATTTTCACAAACATGTGTTGTTTTACTAAAACAATTATTATATGGGGTTATAAAAGTTACTTTTTTGACTATAAATATTCATTGTAAAGATGAAAATATTTAATACATCATGATATTTTTTTTATAGTTTTTAGACATTAAATAAATTAAATTTGTTATGACATCATGATGATGCAACGATTACCTCATTAAATAACGATTTAAATAAAATGAAAAGATAATGTAAAATCAAAGACATAAACTTTTCAAAAAACTATTGGATGAGTATATTTCGAACCCTTATCACATTATCCTAGAAATATATAATTGTGAGACCTTTAAAATCAGAAAGTCATTATATAACAAAGTAACATTTCATGACATTCCTAGAGTTCCCCTCCTCTCCTCTTATAAAAGGCCCCCACCTCTACCACCTTATTCACACCTTCAAATCCATCTGGCTTCGCATGCCTCTACCCAAATACTCTCTCAACTTCCCTATATTAATACTAGAAGCCTCACTTTGGTCACAAGTCTTCCCAAGGAAGCCTTTTTCTCAAATCAAAAAGAGTTACTTTATTTTAAAGTAATGTCTTCTCTTATGTTCTTTTGTTTTATTTTGCTACTACAACCCATTAAACTATTTTTATTACTTTATTTTGTAAAAAAACCAGTATCTAAAATATACTAGGATTTTTTTATGAGAAGGATTTGATTTACACTCACACACACCTTCGTCTAATGGTTAAAGAACATACTGTTTCTGTGGGTGGCGAATTACTGCCTCACGAAACGACGATTGTTCAATATTCTTTTAACACCTCTCATGGTGTCCATTAAGATGTCAATATATTTATATATGATATATATTATGTTTATGTTTTCCTTATGCTTCTTTATTTTTCATTTATGTCATACCTTTATGATTTCCATTATGGGTAAACACGATACTTTCATTTTAGGAAGTGCAGACTACCGCCACCTCAAAGTGATTTGAATCGTTAATGCCATATGTGGGACGTATAAAGGATAGAGTAAAATATATTATATATGATACTATAATGGAATTATAATATACCTTTATATCATTATGAATTAATTACATTAAATACGAAATAGAAATTAATGTAGCGTTCATGCGTACGTACGACTTAGCTTCTCCATGAACGATGCATTTCATTTCTTACCTCTAAAAGATATGTAATATTATAAATTAATGTATCTACTGGATATATATTATATATATGATATCTACATCTAGAATATAATTCTATAGATAATGGATATTCTACCACATAAACAAATTGTAATTATAATAAGTTTACTGTTGACTCAAGTACCAAAGATCTACAAAACGACTGTTATTAACTTGAATGACTACATAATTTTTATAACAAGGTAATAAGTGATATAAAAGGGACAATGATCTTGAAAAATTTTCTTAATCAATTAGAAATTAACTCTAGTTTATTATTCTGGTGATTAAATATCAATCGAGTCAAGTCGGACACAAGGTAAGGGACTTCGTCTCAATCTCCTTTCATTGAGGTATATTTTTTTTATACACAACTTTATTTTATACGGTGTATAAAACCCTTTTACTTTTACATTTATTCAAAAGGAATATTTTTTATACGAGGCATTTTACTAAACGACAAAAAGGAATGTTTTTTTGTCGTATGTATGCAGTGACAACGACTTCTCCGCCGCCGTGACGATTAGTTGTGTTTTGGCTTCCTCTACAAGCCATAACTTTTTTTAAATGAATAATAAATACAATATTTTACTTTTATTTTATTTTGGTATTGAAAATGGTTTCGATAATGTTTTTATTATATCAATGTGTTGTATTGATATCTTGTGATTGAAATGTGATAATGTTATGTTTCCTTTATGAATTTTTTATGTGATACGATTATGTTATGGTTTATGATATGTTTATACCTATTCATATAAGGAATGAATTGGACTTAATAAGTGATGGGTGGATTCCGCTATAGCTCCTCGATGCATAGGTAGGTCTTATGAGACAAACTAGTGTCTTGGCACGAGGCCTTGAAAAAATCTTATTTGTAGTCTTGGCATGAGGCCTTGGCTACGTGGTTATGATAGTCTGGCATTATGCATTCCATCATTATGAAAGTGTTTATTGATATTGCATGTGATTATTAAACTAGTAGAATATCCATGTGAAAATGTAAATGTCATTATTTCATTTTATTGTTTCCATATTATGCTAAATCTCAAGTTTAAAAGGCTTGTGTTTTAGTTATATATTGCCTTAAATGTTTATGTTTATTTATGAACATTTCCGCTATATTGTTATCCTTAGTGAGCATCTGATCTCCCCCTTTCTATGTTTTATTTTTCCCAAGATGTGAAAAAAATATTTTATGACTTACCTGCCGGGATAGTCTGAAGGGGAAATGATTGTGGACTATGGAGACCATGTCATTGTAGTTTTTCACTTTATGATGTAATGTAACTTTTATGAATGTATCTAGTGTTTCCAAGGCTACTAAACTAATCGGTCTTTAGAGACTTGATCTTTTGTGACCATGACAATGTTACTTAATAATGCACCGACTCTAGGTAACTGGGGTCGGGGCATTACAGTTGGTATCAGAGGCAGTTTAGTAGTAACCATAGAAGCTAGATTTAGATAAAATCTGATCAGAGCACATAGCCCTAAGATAGGCTTTGAGGATTGGTATAGAAGAACTTCCTAGATTTTTTGTATTATAGAGATTTTGTGAGTTTTCCGAGCGATAAATCCCTTTCTGGATAAGAGAAGGTATAGGCGGCTCTGGCACAGAAGTACCTAGGTGTAAAACCTAAAAACATCTCTTTGAGCTAGACTTGAACGGGAACTGGTGCACGACAATGGGCCTTGCTGCACTCTTGGTTACGACACTCCCAAGGGATATGCTTAGGATAATTCCCATTTTCTTTACAAACCATTATGATGGGTTTATGAGTATATATTTCCTCAAAGAAAACATTTTTATGAATATGGATTATATCCATAAACTGTTCAATTTATGTTAAGTGTTTTACAAGTATGGAATTATGTATTTTGATTCAGAAACTGATCTAGTTTATGCCATTGTTTAGGAATGGAGCCTAGTGGAAGGAATGGAAACTGTATCAATGCATGCTATCCATGTAGGGATTTCCCTCCTACTCAAGATAATTATTGTGGAGCTAGTGATACAACTGGTGGTGATAAACTTATCACCATACTGGGACAAATCTCTCAGGTTACAAATAATAACCTTACTCGTATGGAGCACCCAGATCCGCAATGTGGAGGATCAATGTTAGACCTCTTCATGAGGAAACAACCACAAAAATTTAATGGGGTAAAAATCCCTTAGTAGTTGAGCAATGGATATATTCATTAGAGATAATATTCCAAGCCTTGGGGAGTAGTGAAAGGGAAAAGGTTATCATGGCAGTTTACTGCCTCACTAGAGATGCTGATCAATAGTGTTCATTGATACAAAACACAATGGAAGATGATGAAGTATCAAATATGGAATGGAGGGAGTTCAAAGAGATTTTCTTAGAAAAATACTTCCCTTGTGACCATCGAGAAGATATAGAAAGGTAATTTCTGAGTCTGAGACAAAAGGAGGTTGATAATGTCTCAAAGTATGAGGCTAACTTCACAAGGTTAGCAAGGTATGATGCAGATTATATATGTAACCCAAGAAGTAAGATTGATCATTTCTTTGATAGGGAAAAACCGTTTCTTTTTCGAGCCTTAGTCTCACAATCTTTCTCGTCGTACGAAGATATTGTCTCATGCACTATCAAAACAGAAAAGGAATTCTCTAAATCTTATGGCAAAAAAGTAAACCAAGAGATGAAGATAATGGACGAATAAGAGAAAGATAATGGGAAAAAGGGAAAGAAGTATTTTCCATTATGCGATAATTGTGGGAAGAATCACCTGGGTACTTGCCTAAAAGGAATGGGAGTTTGTCATAAATGTGGAGAAAAATGTCACCAGGATCGTGATTTCAAGGGAAATAAAGAGGCTATAAATGTTTAGTGCTACAATTTTAGGGAAATGGGGAATTATGAAAATGAATTTCCTAAGTGTCAGGGAAACTTACCTCAGAAAAGACCAAGGGATCAATGCCAATCTTATACTGTTACTATAGTTGAAGTGGAATAATTAATGTATCGGTGATTTTGAACTCAAGGAATATATTCTGGTTATTAGAATAATGTGATATATATAAGGATTGTATTGAAGTACTTGTTTTTTTCATTAAGGTTTTAATATGATGAAGGTAATCATATTTTTATTATGTTATAATAAGAGAAACTTTACTTTTTTGGGGGAATTTGATGTTATAATTGATTTTGGAATTTAGAGACCTTTTAGAGAAAGTCTGGATGGAGGTATTTTGGATAACTATAAAGGTTGGAATGGATTATGTTGAACTTTGGATAGTATTGTTTAAGGTTAAAACATTTCTGAAGATTATTTTTGGAATATTATAATACTATAGTTTTAAGAAAAGGACAAGCTCCATGTTGGGGGATAACCCGTCGCGTCGGACAAAGCTACAGGAATCGAACCCACAACAATAGTGCGACAGGCCTTTATTACCTACCACTAGCCTACAGGAAGTACATGGTTATTAAAAAATAGTTTTCCTAATCTAAATGGTATGTGTTAATATTTTGAACCTTGTACGATTAGGATAAATATAATGTTTTTTAAGTTCTATTATCTTTTTGAGTGAAAGATGAGTCTGTGGTAGAAATTAGTTGAGGGTTGAAACTCTACTTGTCAAGAATATATGTATATACCTATCTCTTATTCTATGAATAAATTAATTATTAAACTTTAGGAAAGGGATATTAAAACAAAATATGCGTTATCCTAATACCTTATGTTTTGTTGAACTGATGATATTTTCATCATAGATTGATGGATTAGAGGCCCTCAATTTTACACTTGTTTGTGATTGATGACCTCAATAAATCCCTACAAAAATTTACGTTTTTTCTCCAATTATTTGTCTCTAAATTCCACAAATGTTCTCCTAATCGAGATCATAATTCGGTGGTAACTTTTTTATTTCCCTTTCCCTCTTATCAAGGTTAAATTTTATTAACCTTATTTCTGATGTGGGTTTTCCACAAAGGTATTTTCTATTTTCAACCATTTATTTTTGAAGAACAATTTCAAATTGCAAGGATGCAATTTATTGAAGGAGGAAATAATGTAACACCCCAAGCTTCCACGATACGCTTCTCTTTCAATAATGCAATAGCTTGTATTGTACGCAAGTTCAAGATTCTAACATACCACGACCAATCAAAATATCCATTATGAATAGTAATACCCACCTTTTTAAATTATATAAATTTTATATTTCAAAATGGACTTCATTTTTGGATTCGGAATACTGAAATTATCTTATGTTGAATTTTTGGTATTTTTCTGAAAAACATCCAATTTTCGATGAATAGTGAAAAACACTTAAAAACAACTTTTTTAATAAAAATAATTTATAGTGATAAATTATAATATTGAGTGGTTTTAAAGTATAATTATGATATATTTTATCCGTTTTATCCAATAGTGGTCATTATAATTAATTTCACTTTGAAATTGGACATAAACAATTGCCAATCTTTTGATATATATTGTTTCTTAAAAACACGCTATTTGTTATGAATGTGGGAATTAATTATTAAATTAATTAATTCAACTTATATATTTTTAATTTTGTAAAATAGAAATCATTTTTCTAATTTGGAATATCAAATATAACTTAAGTTAATTTTTGGTATTGTTCTGAAAAACTTCGATTTTTGATGAATAGTGAAACCACTAAGTGGTAGTTAAAAAACTGATTTTCCGTTTAAATGAAAATTTACCACCTCTGTGATTTGAATTTCAAAAATCCAACATACATCATTTTCATTAGGAATTAAAATGTGGTTCAATGGGATTAAAATAATTTTTGGTGAATAGTAACTTTTAGGTTTTATTAATCGCGATTAAAGGTAATTAGTGTAATTTAAGGTAAATAAACAGTTATAATAATATGAAATTACCTTCACACTTGTCCTAACCTTATTGTATGATTCATGGACGACCAATAAAATACATGGGTCAACTTGGTGACCCCATTTAGCCACTTGGTTAAGAAAATGACATTAGTAACTTTTTATTTAAAGTAAAAATAAAATTATCACAAACATGTGTTGTTTTACTAAAACAATTATTACATGGGGTTATATAAGTTAACTTTTCGACTATGAATGTTAATTGGAAATATAAAAATATTTCCTACATCATTATATTTTTTTATAATTTTTATACATTAAATAAATTAAATTTGTTATGACACCATGATGATGCAGTGATTGCCTCATTAATTAATGATTTAAATAAAATTAAAAGATAATGTAAAATCCAAGACGTACACTTTTCAAAAACCTATTGGATGAGTATATTTAGAACCATTATCACCTTATCCTCGAAATATATAATTTTGGGACCTTTAAAATCTGAAGCTCATTATATAATAATGTAACATTTCAGGACTTTCCAAGAGTGCCCCTCCTCTACTCTTATAAAAGGCCCCCACCTCTATCACCTTATTCACACCATAAAAGCCATTTGGCTCGGAAAACCTCCACCCAAATACTCTCTCAGCTTCCCTATATTACTCCTATAAGCCTCACTTTGGGCAGAAGTCTTACCAAGGAAGTATTTGGCTCAAATAAAAAAGAGTTACCTGATTTTAAGGTAATGTCTTCTCTTATGTTCTTTTGTTTTATTTTGCTTCTCCAAACCCTTATACTCTTTTTATTCCTATATATTGTAACAACACCAGTATCTCCAATATACTAGGATTTTGTTATGAGAAGGATTTTATTGACACTCACACACACATTCATCTAACGGTTAAAGAACATACTGTTTCTGGGGGTGGCGAATTACTGCCTCACGAAATGATGATTGTTCAATATTATTTTAACACCTCTAATGGTGGCCATTATGATGTCACTATATTTATATATGATATATATTATGTTTATGTTTTCCTTATGATTATTTATTTTTCATTTATTTCATACCTTTATGATTACCATTATGGGTAAACGTGATAATTTCATTTTAGGAAGTGCGGACTACCACCCCCTCAAAGTGATTTGAATCGTTAATGCCATACGTGGGACGCATGAAGGATAGAGTAAATGATATTATATATAATATTATACTAGAATTCTAATATACCTTTATATCATTATGATTTCATTCCATTGAATATGAAATATAAATGAAAGTAGCGTTCATGCGTACGTACGACTTACCGTCTCCATGAACGATGCATTTCATTTCTTACCTCTAAATGTTATGTAACATTATAAATGCATGTATCTACTGGATATATATGATATATATGATATCTACATCATGAATATAATTCGGTAGATAATGGATATTCTTCCACATAAATAACTTGTAATTATAAGAAGTTTAATGTTGACTCAAGTACCAGAGATCAACAAAACGACCGTTATTAACTTAAATGACTACATAATTTTTATAACATGGTAATAAGTGATATAAAAGGGATAATGAACTTGAAAAATTTTCTTAATCAAGTATAAATTAACTCTAGTTTATTATTCAGGAGATTAAAGAACGATCAAGTCAAGTTGGACACGATGTAAGGGAGTTCGTCTCAATCTTCTTTCATTGAGGCATATTTTGTTATATACATAACATTCTTTTATACGGTGTATAAACCCCTTTTACTTTTACATTTATTCAAAAGGAATATTTTTTATACCAATATTTTTACTAAACGACAAAAAGGAATTTTTTTTTTGTCATACGTATGAGGAGACAACGACTTCTCCACCGCCGTGACCATTATTTGAGTTTCGGCTTCCTCTACAAGCAAAAACATTTTTTTAAATTAAAAATAAATACCATGTTTTACTTTTATTTTATTTTGGTATTGAAAATGGTTTCGATAATGTTTTTATTATATCAACATGTTTTATTGATATCTTGTGATTGAAATGTGGAAATGTTATGTTTCCTTTATGCATGTTTTATGTGATAAGATTATGTTATGGTTTATGATATGTTTAAACCATTTCATATAAGGAATGCATTGGACTTAATAAGTGATGGGTGGAGCCCACTATAGCTCCTCGATGCATCGGTAGGTCTCATGAGACAAACTAGTGTCTTGGCACGAGGCCTTGACAAAATCTTATTTTCAGTTTTGGGACGAGGCCTTAGCTACATGGTTATGATAGTATGGCATTATGCATTCCATCATTATGAAAGCAGTTATTGATATTTCATGTGATTATTCAACTAGTAGAATATCCATGTGAATAAGTAAATGGTATTATTTCATTTTATTATTGCCATATTATGCTGAAGTTCAAGTTTAAAAAGATTTTGTTTTAATTATTCATTGCCTTAAATGTTTACGATTATTTATGAATGTTTTCGCTATATTGTTATCCTTAATGAGAATCGGAGCTCACCCCTTTCTATGTTTTATTTTTCCCAGGATGTGAAGAAATATTTTATGACTGACCTGCAGGGATAGTCTGAAGGGGAAATGAGTGTGGACTATAGAGACCATGTTATTGTAGTTTTTCACTTTATGATGTAATGTAACATTTATGAATGTATCTAGTGTTTCCAAGGATACTAAACTAATCGGTCTTTCGAGACTTGATCTTTTGTGATGATGCCAATGTTACTTAATAATGCACCGACTCTGGGTAACTGTGGCCGGGGAGTTACAATTAGCTCCAAAGATGGAAAAAATTGGTATAATTACATGAAACATTAGTGAATAAATAGACTATAATAAAACTAAAGATATTTATTACCAAATGATCAAAAAAATTTCATTAATGGTAATTCAAGTAGTAATAATCCATATTGAAATAAGACTATGAAATAAGTCCTTAAAAATATCAAAAAATTGAAGTGGGACTTAACAAATGAATATATTTTGTGTATAAAATCTAAATCCACATACAAAAAGTGAATATAAAAAAAATATAGTTAAAATTTAATACCCACATAATAACATAACATCAAAGACAATGTACGGGTCTGGATCTGCATAGATCGACCCTATGAAAGTTTTTATAGATCTAAGTGCTTAGTGACGGCTCAGAAGAAGTTTGGAGAAGTTCGGTTAAGTAAAAGTTGAAAGGAGGGAATTACATGTGATGTAACAACATTACACGATATGACATCCTATTTCACAAGTTATTATAGAAATTTCATGATGTTCAAAATTTTTACACAGAGTAAAGGAGGGTTTCATGGTGTGAAATACTTCAGGGTTTGAAAAGTAAAATAAAGAGTAGAGATAATTGTTTTTATTGGAACTCGACTACGAGGCATTACATGATGTGAAAATTGGATTACACCTCATGTAATTCCCCAACGCTGTATGTTTTAAGTGTTTTTACAACCGTTAAGGGGTTGTCAATCCTACAATTATTGTGGGTCTCCCTCAGCCCGAGATAACCCGATGACCCTCTCTTCATCATTTTGGGGATTCCTTCATCGAGGAAACATCCATTTCTCCCTCCTTCGATCCGTAGTGATCTGTATTCCATCAAATGTATGATATACCTCTATTATTGTGGTTTATTTGTTCTTATTCCACCTGTTTCTCCATGCCATGATATGGTTTATGATCTGCATGTATCTAAGGGAGTTTTATTTGTGGTTGTGTCGCGGCATCCTCAGGTGGATTTAATTGTTACGGGGGAGGTGATCGTGATCCATTGCTTTGATCCGTTCTTGTGTGAAGAACATCAATGACCTTTGGAAGTAGGGGATTCAATTCTTCTCTATTTTAATTATGTGAAATCTCAGAGTTATCATGATTTAGACAGTTGGATTGCAATTAAATTGACCTACAAATTATATAAATCAGATTGGAGAGTTGATATCGATCGTATGTTGTTATATTATATCGTGACAAAAGTTCTCCTCTTGATTTTATAGATTGTGGGATATATATGCATTTCTTGGTAATAATGTTTGTATTGATGAAAATTAGTAAAGAAAAAAAATCTAGAACTAATTGATAATTAATTATCTAAATGATAAAGAGGCATGTTTAATGAATCTGATCGTTGTTGTTGTAATTTGATGATAATCAAATTGTTACAAGTACGCATGTTTAAATAAATTGTTTGATGAACCTGAATCATGTTGATGGATGTTGAAAAGGGATTAAAGGAAGGTAAAATTAATTTCATAATTAATTTTGTGATATCTTGTTTCTCAGGTTTACCGTAGTTGGAACATGTGAATAATGAATCAGTTAATTCAAGATGGAATAAGAATCAAGTGTGTGATAAAGATAATGACTTCTCGATTCTGAGTAGCGCACTTACATGTAAAGGCTGAGTGCCTAGTACTTTTATTCCATGAGATCACATTGTGTGTAAAGGTTGGATGCCATGTTTTAGGACAGAGAGCATGTTGCTGTTTGTTCTTGCTTCTTGTGATGTTCTCTAGATACGAGACTTGTGGTTGTGGGGCTTGGGATGCCCGAATGTTACATGAGCCTAGGATGACTATGCCTGGAGGGATATTCTATTATGTCGGGATTGGGATTCCCAATCGTTGTGGCAGAAGTTGATTCATAGAGGGGCAAGATGCATCATTTTATGTATATGGGTGTCGGGGAGGACACCATAGATGATGAAATGAGTTGAATATTGGCTTACCCATTGAGAAGAAAGTTTTGTGTTTGTTGAATCTATTGATTGCTTATCTTCTTTACTTTCCCCACCGCTGAAGGTAGATGGTATTTATTACCCTCATTTCAAAAGATCTGAAGACATAGAGGGTATGCCACATGATTTCCATTTTTAGCTTCTCAAAGGTAGATGGGTCTATACTCCTCCTATAGGTGGGAAAGACTCAAAGGGTAGATTATATTCCCACCGTAATGATACTATTTGTTTTTGGTAGCTTAAAATGTTTTTCTAGAATTACTAGAAATATGAAAATTGGAATATTGTTAAATAAATGAAGAAATGATTTTTATCCCATGGGGTTGGATATTTTTGGGATGCAATGTCGAGTTTGTGACTTTGAGAAGTTGTGGACTTGGTTTGTCTTTGCATGGAGGGCTTGAAATATTGTTGTGATGCTAATGTAATGAAACTTTGGAAATTATAAAAGTTAACTAATGTATAAAACATTAATTATCTTAAAGTAAAACCAATAAAAAGGGGTAAATTAATTTAAATTACCTCATTAAATTGTTGTGTTCTAATAGGATATCTAGTCTTAGCAGTGGCAACCAGGGGTCCAAGAGATGTTAGCTATAGTTAAGTGTAAGACTAGGTGAGTCCCTTAGTGTGGTTGTGAGGTATATTATATCCTTTAATTTTTGTGTTTCTATATGCTACCCCACCCTGTCGGTAATGGAGACCAACACCTTGAGGATTCTGATCCCCATGGGGTGTTTTCCCCAACATTCTAGTGGGACGATGTATGGATAACAACCCCCTTTTACCCCACTATATTCTCATGTAAGTTAATTTTACTAGTTTGAATGAAGATTCATTTTATCCATACATGTGTATACAGGGATGTAATGTCTTGTAGTTATTTCACACACATGTATTCTGGATACAATTTTCTATAGACTACTATAGGTTTAACGTGTATAGGCTGCGATAACATGAGGATCCTTACTCAGTGTATGGTATGTAATGGATTGAGGTATAACAACTTATTTATGATACATTATTTGAAATCTATGTTGGATCCTATAAACTACCTTGTTAATTTTAATTGCGTGGTTTTGGTGGTGAGTTTCAAGAGGTGCATGTTGTTGTGCTTCACCTAGGTGTCTATAGGAAAACATTTGTGGAGAGTGATGCTCAGGGCTTGTGGCATTGGGGGAAAGTGGCAAACTAGTAGGGAAGTTGTAGCAAGGAAACCTTGATATTTTTTATTATATTATATAATTTTGTATTTGATACTTGGTGATAGTATCCACGATGAGTCTGGGAACATAGTATACATGTTTTGGTGACAAGTTAGTTTCACATATTGTTCAGTACGCTTTAACATTTTTTCTTTATTTTTTCATGAGAGGATTTGGGGAGGATCCTACTGAGTGTACTATTATACTCAACCTACATTATATAAATGGTTTTCTAGTAACTTGGAGTAGGATTAAGATTAAGCTGGTTACTAATAGCTTGTGGGTTTTGATGGAGCTGTTTGGGTTTCGTGGTTGCTACCGTTTTACTTTCTATTAGTTCTTGTATTCTCCCCTTTCAGTTATAATAGTCTAAAATCAAATTACATATGTGTAATTGATATTTATTTTAACTTTTTGTCTCAGAAGGATTTTGTTGGTGAGTGTCTTATCACTCTCTTTCGCATGTGTTCTCTTAGGGGGTAATGCCTCCCATCGACGTGTTTACCATACCCTCAGTGTTAGTCAACAACCCAAGGCCTATTGGCGGCAAGACTCTGGGGTCATTATCTATCTTCACACATTGTTGAAATTGGTGGGTTACACTTTGTGGGGAGGGGTCATGATAGAAAATGAGTAAGTAATATAACCTAATTAAAAGATATCAAGCTACGAAATTCATTACCACTTGGTAATTCTCAATTCAAATTCACTTGGATGAAATAATTAAAAATTAAACTTAAAATACCATGAATAATTAATGAATTAGGATATTTCATGTCAATGGGTCCACATATACACCATATAAAATAAATTAGGATCATAATAATAGAATATGCCTCAATAAAGGGAAATTTAGACGAAGTCCCTTACCTCACACATCCTTTTGGTTGATCATTATTTAACATAATATATAATAGGTTTAAGTTTGTTATTAATTTTTACAAAAACCATATGAATATTTATAATATCGTATATGATCCATTTATAACATCTTTTATGTTTGTTAATAATATTTCATTATTACGATTGTTTTGGGTGATAATGACCTTTTTTTATAATGCATATTTTAAAATTAAAGTTATGGTTCTTCAGAATATTATATAGTTCCATAATTTATATAATTAAATTAATGTTATAAATATCATTATTTTTCCTTTAGACACTATTTCAGAATCATTATTGGAATATGAAAATGGAGAATGGATCACATCACTTTGTGGAGACGGTTGGCCGTATGTACGAATAAGTGACATTTTCATTTCCTTAATATGTGAAAGGGTAAGAAATTCTGTGATATATTAATTTTAATTAATAAATAAGATTTTATATATATCAATTTCATTCATTAAATTTATCTTTATTATATTCCATGTAAAGATTATGTGAAAAATGAATCACATTGCTTCGCGAGACGATAGTCCATTATACACATGAGAGAAAATATTATATTTTAATCATAATGGGAAATAAGATGATATATGTGATGATATAATTCCATAAGTTTAATAATATCATAAATATTGTATAATTTTTTAAAATTAATCATTATATCCCTCCTTTAAAGGGGGTGATGTGAAAATAATTATATCAGTTCCCCAGGAAGTAGTCCGTTGTGCACACAATCGAAAGTGTCCCATTTGATAAAAGATAAGTTGGATATAAGTCATTACATTAAAATAATAAAATCTCATTATATGGAGGATATTTATTTTTTATTTGAACATTTTTTAATAACATTTTAATGAAGTGGAAGATGACAAAAATTTAAAATGAACATTTATGATCTTTAACTCTTATTCATACAACTTCTTTCTGTTTTCACCAAATGAATTCTTATGATGGATTTATGATAAAAAATAGATTTACGATGTTTTTAGGGGATGAAGGAATTTATTTGGGATGATTTTCATGGAAAAAATAGATTTTTTAGCATGAAGAGGGGAGGATATTTGGTGACCTTCTATAAGTGGGGGAGAGGAGAAGTATGAATTTCTTTGAGAATATTCAATTAAACCCACATTTTTATCATTACAAAAGCCTCCAAAATGGGTCATTATAAACCACTATAGTTTATAAGGTAGAAATATGTCTACATAATTGGTTTTGGAAAAGTTGGCAGGTCATTTTAACCATTATCATTTTTGTTTAACACCTTAGTAAATAAGTTTTCACCTTAGCCAAAATAATTAATTTTTAATTATTTTACTATATATAATAGTCAAAAATTCTATATAAATTGTAATATAATATAGATTATTACTATTTAAAATATGGAATCCATTTTCCTAAATTTGAATTCCCAGATGTGGCAGAATCCCATTTAAAATTGAACCCGCAAACATGAAAGTGATGCCAGTTTCCAAAGGGAAAATTAGAATAAGTATAAAAGGTTTTAATATAACAATTCAAAATAAAATTTATTCCAATGAATTAAATTAGGTAAATAATAATATTATTGAACTAATTTTATTTCAAAACCAATTAATAATACAACTTAACCTTTTAAATTATTTAAAAAAAAGATAACTTTCAATAGTTTTCTTATTATTTCACTATGCTTTCAATAATGGATTTTTCTGAAGAATACAAAAATAAATCTAAGATAATTTTTATATGTTTATTTTAAAAACTATGTTCATTGATTAAAATAGATTTTATTAATGTGGTAGAAATTAATTTCAAATTACATGTGCAATTCATGACTAAACCACTTCTTATAAAAATAATGTTTTTAAAAAACATTTAAATTTATTTTAAATGATTCTTAGGTTGAGTAAATAAGGGTTCCTTATGGATTCTACATTCCTTCATGTTTTCAAAATTACAAACACTCTTTCTTAAAGAAAATTTCTTTTTCTATAAGTTTTATCTTGATAAGGAAAATTTTCCTTCCCCAAGGAAATTTATCCTTATCATGTTTTTATCTATTTATATTTTTAGTCTCTATAAATATAACTCTTTTAATTCCTAAGTGAAAAAATGTGTTTCAAATATAAAACCAAAGAATTCTATAAATACTTAGATATATTGTATTCTGTTTGTAGGATTCGAAATCAGATTCTGAATTCTCTGAAATTCAAACTCCGAATTCTCTGAAATTTAGACTATGAATTCCATAGAAATCAGATTCCGAAGTCCATAGAGTTAGGGTTCTGAATTCCCTAGAATTCCGGTTCCAAATTCCTTATAATTCAGGTTCCGAATTCCTTAGATTTTGGGTTCTGAATTCCTTATAATTTTGACTCCGAATTCCTCATAATTCTGACTCGGAATTCCTCAGAATTCTGTATTTGAATTCCTCAGAATACATACTCCAAATTACTTAGAATTAAGACCCCGAATTCCTTAGAATTCAGACTCCGAATTCCTCAGAATCTAGAAACCCAATTACTTAGAATTCAGACTCCAAATTCCTTAGAATTCAGTCTTCAAATTCCTCATAATTCAGACTCCGAATTCCTCAGAATTCAGATTCTGAATTCCTCAGAATTCAGACTCAGAATTCCTTAGAATTCATACTGAGAATTCCTTAGAATTATGACTCCGAAATCAATATAAATCTGATTCCGAATTCAAAGAAAAATATAATCCATATATCCTTATAACAAGGACTCTGAATGTTTACTCGCGTAGACTGTAAATTCTAAATTTTCCGTAGATTCCGAAAAATTGAATTTTGTTGAGAAACCATATTTTACATACTCTTGTTTGATTCATAAAATGATGTCGTGCATTCTGTTACTAACTAACAGTTTTTTGAGTAACTTGTGTATAGGTCCCTCTAAAATTCATGGAAAAATTTGACCGTTGGAGGAGGGATATGATCGTTGAAAATGAACCTATAAATAGGATCTCATTTGAACGAGCTCACGACAACTATTCTAGAACTCTGGAGATTACATGCTGTTGAAGTGATTTATAGAGAGAGGCACTTTAATGTATTGTGCGTACTGAACATCTTGTTCAGAATTGTTTTGTGCGACTCAGAATGATTCTGATTACATTCGAGGTCTTCCGGGGATAGGAAGACAGAGGTGCCGACTAACTTGATGTTCGAGGGCTTGTGGGGATAGAAAGACAGACACCGATATTCTTATCGAGGACTTACCATGGTGTGGGTAAGGAAAACTTTCTTGAATGTATAAGTCAAGGGACCTTTATCCAAGGTTGTTGGATACCCTACTCTTTGGGTTAAAAGATTTAATACTTGCTACTTATATTGTTTCAAGTTTTTTTTCCACTGAATTTTGATTAATAAGGAAATTATAACTATCTTATACTTTCTTATACTTGAAAACTATGATTAGTATGATTCTATATGCATTGAGGTAGAATCTTTTTCCTTGTAAAATTTTTTTATGTTTCATTTTCGGAACCATATTTCCGGAATCAAGCGAGTTTTTAGAATTAAGAGGTCTTGTTAATTTACCTTGTTTAACTTTTTTTAACATTACAATATTTAAAAGTACCAATGGAATTTTTTAAAGTATACAACTCACCCCCTCTTGTATATTGAGAATATAAATCATCATTTAGATCCTACAATTGGTATCAGAGGAGGTATATGAAATACTTATATACACATATATGTTTTCTTTCTCATGTTTTTCCGTGTTCTATATTTTCATTTTTTATGAAATTTTTATTATAGTTTCCAAAATTTTATTACTAAGAATTTTTTTTGGAAAGATTTTGTTTTTGAGATGGCAGGAATGAATGTTGGTTTAATTGAAAATCTTAATCCTACTAAACCACCTATATTTTATGGGAATGATTATGAATATTGGAGAGATCATATGAAGAATTTTGTTTTTAACACTGGAGTGGAAAACGTTGTTACGCCGACTAGAGATTAAAAGATTCCTAGTAAGGAAGTCAGAACTTTTACTAATTAAGGAAAGTCAGAGTATCAACAAAACTACAAGGTACGTAATACTTTGTTCTGTTCTATGACTAGGAATATATATAGCCAGATTTCATCTCGTGAAGATGCAAATTATATTTGTTAGAATCTTGAAGTTACTCATTTTGGTACATCTAATGTTATTGAAATGAGAAGAGCTATGCTTAGAGCTGAGTATCATGGTTTTTTATTTCCTTATGGAGAACCTATATATAAGGTACTATAGAGATTCATCACTTTTTTCAATAGCTTACAATTCATGGGTGAAAATAGTTTAGATGATGAGACACTTATGTAAAAGATTATAGACATCATGCCCAATGATTGGTAATCAAAGAGAACAACTATTGACAAGAATAAGAAATATCACAGATTACTCTGGATGAGATTTTGGGAACTCTTCTTCAACATGAGACTAGAATTAAAAGAGATGCTAACAATCTTAAGAAGAAGAATGGGAATGGAAGTGTTTCCTTTAAAACTACCTTTAATCATATGAAATCCAGGACTCCCGAGAGAGTTACAAGATCTAAATTGAAGAAGGTCACTATTTTCACTGAATCAAGTGAAAGTGAACATTCTGAGAATGAACTAGATAATATTGCTTAAAGGATGAAGAAGATAGTTGGGAAGAAAGACTTTCCGTATAGATATAAGAAAAAGGAAAGAAAGGATAAGAAAGGACCTTAAGATACTTGTTATGAAAACAAAATAGTAGGGCATATAAGGCCATATTGTCCTATGATTAAGAGAAAATATAGAAAATAAAATCATTCTAAGAGGAATAGAAAGAAATACTACAGGGATAAATATAAGAATGTTTTGAAAGTCAAAGAAACCTAGAGTGCTATTAGTGGTGGCTCTTTTGATGAATCCTTAGAGTTTGAATCTTCTGGACTGTAGAATATTGGTTTACTATAAAATCTACCTATTTAAAATCATTGCTTCAAAGCCAAGATACACAATGCTGAATCCATCACCAATGTATCAGTAAATTCTAATTATAGTGAAAGTAAATATTATGAATCTTTATATGAAGAATATTTTTCTGATGAAGATAATACTTTAACTACTTATGAAGAAGTTTCTAGGATTGATAATCTCATTGAGAATGAAAATTCTAAAGTCAAGAAAAAGGTTGATAAGGAAAATTATAGGATTTCTATTCTTACTAAGGAAATATCAGATCTCTCTAAAGATATTGATAAGAAAATTTATGATTTTGAAAGTATATCAAAAACCCTTGAGGAAGTTAATTATGAGAAGGATAAACATTCTAAGGATCTAGAAAAATTAATTTCTAAGAAAAATGTTTTTGAGCCTAACTCTAGTGCTAAAACTAATGTTTTTGAAGATAAGAACTTAGTTATTAGGCTAAAGTAAGAAATATTTTCCTTGAGGAAGTGTTTGTCATACTTTACCTTAGGTAAGGAAAACTTTGATAAGTTGTATTCCCAAATTCAAACTCTAATGAATAATTCTGGTTTTGGTTATACTAATTTAAAATCGATTTTTCGTAACAATTACTTTTTTCCTCAAAGTACTACTTTCTGTACTAAGTGTCAGTGTAGTGGGCATTGGGAAAAAAAATTCTTCCTTAAACAAAACTCATTCTTTAGTTTTTCATAAATCTTATTTTTTCAAAGAAAATGTGGAGTCCTAAAGTTTTTCTTTATGAAGTTTCCGAATCCATGAAAGTTTGGGTTCCAAAAGTATAACACTCTCATTTTCAAGAAACTAAATATAGTACCAACATCAATACGTGGTACATGGATCATTGATGTTCCCGACACATGATAGGTAACAATAACTTCTTTGAAAATATTATCAAGATGAAAGGAGGAAAAGCAACTTTCAGAGATAATGATAAGGGAGAAATTATTGGTATAGGTAACACTGTTCTTATTGGAAAAACATTTATTTAAAGTGTTTTATTTGTTAAGGTTATTATGAAAAAGCTCATTAGCATAAGTCAATTATGTGATGAAGGTTACCTTTTGAATTTTAGGAATGACAAGTTTTTAGTAAACAATTCCAAGGAAGTGTTTATTCTCTCTTCCTGTAGGCAAGAGAATGTTTACACATTAAACATAGAAGACCTTAGGAGCTAAGACCTACCTTGTGTTAGTGCAATGTAAGATCATTCTTTGTTATGGAATAGAAGGTTAGGACACCGTAACCGCCTGAACCTATGCAAACTCTCTAAGAAAAGACTAGTTAAGGATCTACCAGAGCTTATATTTGAATCTTCAAAAGTTTTTGATCCTTTTAAATATGGAAAGAAACAAAAATCAAGTTTTAAATCAGTTGGTAAAGTCTCAACCATTAATGCATTATAGTTGGTGCGTATGGATCTTTTTTTCCCAAAACAAACTGGAAGTATTGGAGGAAATATTATGTATTTGTCTTAGTTTATTATTACACTAGATTTATGTGGGTCTATTTTCTAACAAATAAATCTAAAGCTTCTGATTATTTCAAATGTTTTAGAGCCGAAGTTAAAAATGAGACAAAAAATCCTTTGATAACTATCCATAGTGATCATGTGTTAGAATTTGAAAATTATGATTTTGAAACCAATTATAGTAGAAAAATAATTACTCATAATTTTATAGCACCCAGAACACCTAAAAAAATGGTTTTGTGGAAAGAAGAAATTGAATTCTTCAAGAGATAACAAGAACAATATTGAGTAAATATTCAGTAGCCAATCATTTTTGGGGCCGAAGCTATATGTACTTCTTGCTATACTATAAATTGTCTTTTGGTTAAACCTTTTCTTAATAAAACTAATTATGAGTTATGGAATGGTAGAAAATGTAGGCTTTCCAACTTCATGGTTTTTTGTTGCAAGGTATTCATTCTGAATACTAAAGATAATCTACAAAAATTTGCACCAAAATCTGATGAAGGAATTTTATTAGGCTACTCCAAAACTTCTAAGGATTATATAGTTTTCATAAATATACTTGTACTGTTGAACAAATAGTACATGTCAAATTTGATGAATCTAATCCTTTTATTTTTAAACAACCTCAACCTACATCCTCAGAAGTGTTTTAAAAAATAGATTATCAACCCTTGATAAAATAGACTTATGATAAGGAAAATGTCCATGAAAATGTTTCTGAAGCATTTACCCCATAAGACTTCCTACCCTATGTTGATGAATAGGTTTTACAAAACCCAAATTAGTGGTTTCTAAAGAATTATCCCATTTATTGTATCGTTGGTGATGTAAATCACCCTTAAAGGACTAGAAATTCCTTATGAAATGAAGTATAACGTCTAACATTCCTTTCCTAATTTGAACAGAAAACACTAATAAAGCTTTAAGTGATGATGATTGGATAAAATCTATGCAAGATTAGTTAAATGAATTCGAAAATAATAATGTCTGGACCCTAGTTGAACGACCTAAGGAACCGTCTGTTATTGAAGTAAAATGGTTCTTCAAAAATAAATGTAATGAAAATGGAATCATTGTCAGAAATAAAGCTAGATTGGTTGCTAAAGGCTATAATAAACAAGAATGAATAGACTATGAAGAAACCTATGCTCTAGTATCTAGAATATAATATATTAGTATTCTACTTTCCTTTGCAGAATTCTTTAATTTCATTCTTTTTCAAATGGATGTTAAATGTTATTTCCTTAATGGTTATGTTCAAAAGGATGTTTTTGTTGAACAAACTTCTGGTTTTGAAGATATAAAACATCCTGAACATGTTTTCAAACTTACCATAGCTTTGTATGGACTCAAGCATGCCCCTAGAGGCCGGTATGATAGACTTACATGGTTTTTTGCTTCTAAACAATTATGTTAATGGAAATGCTGATCCAACCCTTTTTATAAAGAAATATAAGAAAAATGTTTTTATTGTTCAAATTTATGTTGATGACATTATATTTGGTTCAAATCAGAAATCTTTAACTGATTCTTTTGTAGATCTAATGAAATCTGGGTTTGAAATGAGTATGATGGGTGAGGTAACATTTTTCCTTGATTATCAAATTTCTCAAAAACTAGAAGGAATATATATATACCAACATAAGTATAATAATGATCTTCTTAAAAAGTATGGATATGACAACCAAAAGAGTATAAGTACTCCAATTGGTACCTCAAATTCACTTGATCTTGATGAAGCTAGGAAACCAGTAGATCAAACATTTTTAGAGGTATGATAGGAAGTCTACTTTAATTGATAGCTAGTCTTCCATACTTAATGTTTTTAGTATGCTTATGTGCAAGATATCAATCCAATCCTAAGGAATATTATTTCAAGGAACTGAAAATAATTTATCTCTACTTCAAGGGAACCAAGGATCTAGGACTCTTTTATACCTATGGAAATGATTTTGTTTTAAAAAGTTTTTCGGATGCTGACTTTGGTGGATGTAGAATGGATAGGAAAATTAAAACCAAAACATTCAATTTATTAGGAGATTAATTAGTTTCTTGGTTGTGCAAAAAGGAACACTCAGTAGCACTTTCCACTACTAAAGCTGAATATGTAGCTGCAGGAAGTTGTCGTGATGAAGTGTTGTGGATGAAACACACACTCACAGACTATGGTATGAGTTTTACCAAAACAAAAATATTTTGTGATAATACTAGTGTCATTTCCATATGTAAAAACTATACACATCACTATCGTGCAAAAAACATAGATATTAGGCATCACTTTCAACAGGATCACACACTAAAAGGAGATATCATTCTTTAATTTATCAGAACGTAAGATCAACTTGCTAATATTTTCACAAATTATTTACCATCGATAAATTGGAATATATAAAATAGATGTTAGAAATGATAACCATAATTTAATCATCCTTATTAACTTATTATTGAACCCTATCCCCTTACAATAAGATACTCTTTTTCATAGGGGGAGTACATTTTCTTGTTTGATAAAGTTTATTTTCGTAGCTAAAATTTTTGTATTTAAGATTTTGGTAGTTAATATTTTCATTGTTAAAATTTTATTAGTTAAAATTTTTGTAGTTAAAATTTTCATAGTTACAATTTTCTTAGTCAAAATTTCCATAGTTAAAATTTTAACGTAATCAAAATTTCGTAATATAATGTTCTCCCAGAAATTTTTTCCTAATTATGAATAATCTTCCTTGTAATTCGAAAGGTATGTTTCCCTTCTTAAGTCTTTAGGATCATTTTTTCATTACTAGTATTTTATTTTTGTTTTAATTTTTTTTAGATTCAATTTTCCTTAAATCTGAATATTTTGTCTTAAAAACACCAAAAGACTAGAATCTATCAAAATCCTTCTTCGGCTATCATCTCAACCGTCAGATATTCTCGAGATGCTTTCAACTATTGGATCAATCTGGGAGGTTAAACCTTCAATTTTATTTCCTATATAAAGGACCCCCCAATGGTTGTCCCACATCGAAACTCAAGCCTTCATGTGCTGAAGCTCTGCCTCTATTTTAAAGTCATTCCGAATCTTCAATGTTTCCTTACTTCGGAATGTCTGCTAAAGCCTCTTCTCAGAATGAGATATCAAGTGTTAAGGAAATATATGAGTGGAATATCTTCCAGGAAAGGTTAGTCGATTCGAAGATTTATGCCAAGCATGATTCTATTGAGTCTAATAATATCAATAGGAATAGTTGGGAGAGTGTTTTCGTATTGAAACCAAGAGCACATGATCTGGTGTTTCTGGAATTACTGGTTGAATTATATGATACAGTTTGTTTTTTCAATGAAGGAGGAAGAGATAAATTTTCATTCAAGAGCTATGGAGAGACATATTCTCTTTATTATAGCATGGGAGAAAATTTGATAGGAATTACTTATGAGGGAGAATCTAAGTTTTTCTCTCACAAGCTACCTGATGTAGTTGGATCCTTTGATAAGAAAAAGTCTCTAGATTGTCTTGGTCTTGAATAAGTGAAGACTCCAAAAATTATTCATCTCTCTACAAATCTTCAGATTCTTCTGTTATGGGTTTAAGGTTTTCCAATTATGAGAAAAGGGGACAAGGATACCCTGAAGAAAAGTGATATTAATATTTTGGATTTCTTGGTGAACCTAAGAATGATTAACCTAGTTATGAATATGTTTGTTACGATTGAGAATATAAAGAATGTAAATTTGAAGTCTCATATTATCATGTACTCATCCATTTATTCAAAGATCCTTGTCCTTTTTCTTAAGTCATTCAAGATTCCTTGCAGTTCTAAGCTGAAGAATTGTAAGGTGATGCTTTTGAGTGATGACACTCTATGAAGGATGATGATTGGCTTCAATAGTCAATCTAGAGAATTTCATGATTTTTCAGAAGTAGAATATGTAGCTCTATCAAAGAAGCCGAAAGTGGATGAAACTTTTTAGAAGGGTGGAATACAGATTAAGGTGAAGGAACCAGAGGAGAAGACAAAAACCCCAGTGTCTAAGGTAACTCAATCCACACTTCCAAATCCAAAGAAGAAAAAATAATATCCTCATGAAGTAGTGGCTAAGTGGAGAGAAGATAAGAAGAACATGATGGAAGGGGAGCCTAAGTTTTTCCAGGACCCTACTGAGGCAAAAGTATTGAAGGAAAAGACCAATGAGAATCTAGAAAAGGAAGAAAAATAAAAGAAGCAAAGGAAGAAGTTGTCTAAGGCTGAGATAGTGAAATCACTTCTGATGGTTGCTAATAAAGCCTCCAAGAATGTTCCAGTACAAGAATCATTTTTTTAGAACCATTACCAGAGACTCCGGGAAAGAAGTTAGTGATTCGGGAAAAAGATCAAGTCAATGAAATAGTGAAAAAAGAAGAATTAGAATAAGAAGAGGAAGAAGGGAGTGTTGATACCAAAGATATCATAAAGAAAGTGGAATATTATCATGATAATGAGAGTCCCTTTGAGAAATTATCTATCCAAACTTCTAAGGCTGAGTATTCATAAATTGCTACCCCTATAAAAGAGGAGAATGGTGAGGAAGAAGTGAGTAAGTTGTCTGAAAATATTAGTAGCAATCATGATTTCATTCACCCAGAGGATTTTGAGGCAGGAGTCGAGAAGGAAGAAGTTGATGAAGACAAAAATTTTCAGCTATCAGATAGTTAACATGAATCTACTGATCAATAAGAACTCATTCCGAAGGATGATAAGGGAAAACAGGTGGTTTTGGATACACCAAGAAAATCTATGGTAAAGAAGAAAGAAATCGGTGGTTCATCGAAGATGAATGCTATTTAATTAGAAAATCTATCCTCACCAACCAAAGTCTCATATATAGAATCGACCTCTCTTGTACATGACTTTGTAGTTTAGTCTTTGATAGAGCTTGTTGGGACTATTCCAATATGTCCCAGTATAGACTCAAGATGCTAGATGCTTTAGCATTCATTACATCAAAAATCATATATAGTATCTATGGTGATAGATAAGTGCGTCAAACTCAAGGCAGACTTCAAGATTTTTCTCAGTACCTATGAGGCTGATAAAAGATTATGAAAAATGATAACAATCTGGTCAAGGAAGACAATAGAAGAGATGATATTATCTGATGAATTTCTAGAAAGTTTCATGGAATCTTTTGACACCAAATATGTGAATATCAAGGATATCACTAATAGTTTTGCAGAAAATCTATATCTTGAACAGACTTACCAGAAGCAAGAAGTGAAAGATCTGAAGGAGAAATTGAATTCAGTTTCTTAGACTTGGAAGAGATAAAGGGGTCTTAGAATTAAGTAAGAAGAGAAGCTTGTTATGTAGGAAGAAGACTTGAAGGCTCAGGAAAAATCTCTTAAGGTTCACGAAGATAAAATTAAATCCTTTGAGAACGAAATAGAAGATCAAGATCAGTTACTCATGCATGTAGAAGAAGATCACAAGGAGCTCAAGATGATGAAGACTATTGTAAAGAATCAAATTCCAAAAAAGAAGGAAGGATAATTGTTTCCAAATTTGATCTTTTTTTTATTTTCCTATTGTACAAATTCATTCAATCCTAATGAAATTCTTATTGCTCTTCATATTTTATTGTTGTTTAGTACAAATATTTCAGGTACAAAATTTCCTTTCCATTCCATATATTTATTTTTGAAAATCACAAAGGGTGAGAATGGAATGTCAAAAAAGATTACTTAGTAATGAAGAAATTTATTTAAGTAAGGGGGATTTCATCTAAGGGGGAGTTTTCATCATGAGGATTTTCGAATGCAAGAAAATGTAAAATCTCATTCAGGAAATTCAAAATACCATCCTTTGTGTTTCCAGAGACTAAGGGGGAGTTATTCATATTCACTTTGATACATAAGTAAAGAGAGATAAGTTTTTATTTACAAGACCATAAAAATTTCTATGTCCTTATATTCTTTTTAATAAAGATGTTTGTGCTTTCAAAAAAGGGTGAGATTGTTGAGTCAATAAGGTTTCCTTATGACTTTTACATTCCTTCATCTTTTTAAAATCACAAACACTCTTTCTTAAGGCCAAATACTTTTTCCCTACGTTTTATCTTGATAAAGAATATTTTCCTTCCCCAAGGAAATTAATCCTTATAATGTTTTTCATTGTTCGTATTTTTAGTCTCTCAAAATCTAACCCTTTTTATTCCTAAGTGAGAAATTATATTTCACATAAAAACCCTCATAATTCAATAAATAATTAGATATAAAGTAATTTGTTTTTAGGATCCGAATTCAGATTCTGAATTCTCTAAAATCCAGACTTTGAATTCCTTAAAATTCAGACTCCAAATTCCATAGAATTTAGGTTCTGAATTCCTTATAATTCAGGTTTTTAATTCAATATAATTCTGGTTCTGAATTTCCTAGAATTGGAACTATGAATTTCTTAGAATTTGGACTCTGGATTCCTCTTAATTTGGACTCTGAATTTATCAGAATTCAGACTCCGAATTACTCAGAATTCGGACCCCCCAATTCCTCAAAATTAAGATGCCAAATTACTCAGAATTCAGATGCCGAATTCCTTAGAATTCTGGCTCTGAATTCCTTAGAATTCAGACTCCAAATTCCTCAGAATTTAGATCCCTAATTACTCATAATTCAGACCATGAATTCCTCATAATTCAGACTCTGAATTCTGAAGAATTCAGAGTCTGAATTTATTAGAATTATAACTCCGAAATCTATAGAATTATGATCCCGAATTCCTATAAAAATAGAATCTGTATATCCTTATAACATAGACTCCGAAGGTTTACTCGCTTAGACTTTGAATTCTTTTTTCCCTTAGACTCTAAAAAATGAAATTTGGTTGAGCAACCATATTTTACTTAATCTAGTTTGAGTTATAAAACAATGTCATACATTCTGTTACTAACTAACCGTTGTTTGAGTTACATGTGTACAAGTCCCTCTAAAATTCAAGGAAAAATATGACCATTGGGTAAGGGAGACAACTGTTGAAGATGTGTCTTTAAATAGGGGCTCATTTGAACGAGCTCATGACAACTGTTCTACAACTCTAGAGATTACATGATGCTAAAGTGATTTCTATAGAGAGAGACTTTATTTCTTTGTGCATACTGAAAATCTTGTTCTGAATTTCTTAGTGTGACTCCGAATGTTTCTGAGTACATTCGAGGGCTTTCGGGGATAAGAAGACAGAGGTGCTGACTACATTGAAGTTCAAGGGCTTGTGGGGATTACAAGATAGACTCCAATATTTATATTGAGGAATTACACTGGTGTGCGTAAGAAGTACTTTCTTGAATCTATAAATCAAGGGAACTTTATCCAAGGTTGTTGGATACCCTACTCTTTGGGTTAAAATATTAATTACTTGTTACTTGTATTGTTTAATGTTTGTTTTCTGCTGCATTTTTATTAATAAGGTAAGTATAACTATCTTATAGTATCTTATACTTTTATACTCTGATTAGTATGATTCTATATGCTTTGAGGTATAATCTTTGTCCTTGTAAATTTTATTAGGTTTCATTTCCGGAACCATATTTCCAGAATCAATCAAGTTTGTAGAACTAAGAGGTCTTGTAAATTTACCTTGTTTAATGTTGTAAAACAGTGCCATATTTAAAAGTTCGAAAGGAATTTTTTAAAGTATACAATTCACCCCCTCTTGTATATTGAGCATCTACATCATCAATTGAATCCAACATCTTATTTTATTTCTATTCAAAAAATATCCATAATTTTCATTATTTAGTTACTAATATTCATACCCTCAAATTTAATGGCTATATTATAATGATACACTATATTAAAGTTCATTTAGGCTTGAGTTTGTGTGTTTTACAAGTTATCGACGTGATTAAATTTAAGGGAATATATCTTCGGGGTTTTTTAAGCATGGTGTTTCATGTCACATATTCCCTCAAATCCAAATCAATTTATTTTAAAATACCACAGTGTTAAGTTGTCCCTAACATCAACAAATTCTCTCCTCACTATATAATATTAATCATTACAATCAAGGATTTTATATTTGGAAATATTATTGATGAAAAAACCATATCATGAAAGGGTTAATAAAACTTCATCTTGATTTGAAAAAAAAGTGAAATACAAAGTTCATCCAAAATAACAGATTACTTGGTTTCTATGTAGGAAAACATTGGTGGAAATTGAAGATATGTATATGGAAGAAAAGTGTGACAATTATATATACTTATAGATATCATTGATCATAAGAAATTATATGATTAATGGTAATTTAAGGACATAAAATTCATAAATCTATGATGTGTTAAATGACAATTGATTCATCCAATATGATGGTAATATGATAATTTTTTATTTCAAGAACTCTTTATCAAAGTTGAGGAATTTTTTTACCATATAATAATATAAGGAAGTATACATGATATTATTTCGGTATTATTTGATCATTTTTATTAAAATTTTATCAATTTCCACTTCATTTCTTACTCTAATAAATTAATATCAAATATGATTTTTAATGCCTGAAGTAATAAAATTGACTTTTAATGGATCATATGGTCCATTAAAGAATAATATGTTATTACACTTATCCTTAAATTTTAAACAAAAATTAAATGGTTATCATAATTTAAGATAATTAAAATCATGTACAAATCCTAATATGAAGAAATAATACATTTTACTTCAAAATTTCCCCAAAATTTTCAACTTATATTATCCCACAAGTAAATAACCCTAAATTCCAAATATCTCAATATTCATAACATTTAAGAATTATTTCACCCCAAAGATGATACCATACCTTTTAAAAATATGCCCATAAAAATTTAATTTCATTCTTATTAAATAATAATTTATGTTGAAGCTAATACTTATATATATCACAAAAAAATTAAATTTCTCTTGAAGTATCATTAATTATATCAAAGTCAATTTGATTTGATTTAATATAATTTTTCCAAAAATAAACATAATATTTAACATTCCAATAGTTTAAGTAAAAAAAAATTCATACTAACTAGTATATTAGATAGTCTAATGGTAGGGGAAAATCCATTGTAACCCTTCGGTTGTGGGTTCAACCTAGAATCCTTTGCATATGTGATGGGTTGTCACCACGAACTAGGGTTTTTATTTTTCTAAAACCATATTAATATAATTCCTATAACATTCCCAAAGTGTAATCACCCATAATTACATTAACATAAATAATATTATAACACTAAATGTTACCGATACCTTTAAACATAAGTCCAAAAAAGTTATGTAGTTATTCCTCAAATAACCATTTCACATACTAAACCAATTGGTTATATTCCCTTAAAGGTTTTCCAAAAATATCATTAATCATGTTATATTCATACCACACAAATTTTCAAAAGTGGCATTTATGGATTTGAACATATGATCATCCTTAAACTCATAAAACCTTGATGTTATCAATAACTATTAAATTAATAAATACATATATTCTTTAAAAATTTGACACAATAATTAGATGTTTCATGATTCATATAACCAAAATACCATTGGTAAACTTACATATATAATTTAATTCTTGAATTCCGATACAAAAATACTTTTTTCTTTTAATTTCAACATAGGTACATACTTAGTTTAGGGGTTAACCATTATAAGGGGAAATTGGATCATTTAATTACAAATTTCACCAAATTTAGAACAAATAACTATAAATGGATCCCTAGGATGATTTTTTTCCTTCCATTATACTCTTCATTTTTCCTCAGTAATTCATCATTTTATGCCATTATTTTCCAAACATTAAACATTTTTCTCTTCCTTTGAGATAATTTACTAGGTTCCTCTTTAAACATTTATGTGATAATAAAAGTCAAGACTTCTTTCCTCCATGGTCTCCACCAATCAATATCTTAGTGAACTTCTTCCTTCTCTTGTTTGTTGAATTCGAGTGTTGGTTAAGGTATAGGTTATTAAACAAATTTCAATATATATGGTTTGTAATAATTGTGATATATTTCACATCAGTCAAAATTACATTTGGTCTTACATAATAATCAAATTTTCCTTAATATTCAATTTTAATATGATTCCTTCAGGTTCTAGCCATTGAATAAAACCAAAAATCATAGTTTGATAAAGAATAATCATATTGGGAAAACCATATAATAATTTATAGGTTGTCAAAATATTTACACATTATTTTCAATCACAAATGGAATAATTACCTATAACCATGGTTATAATGATTTGGTATAACCTAGAGAAGAACGAGTATGGGTATTACCCATGGTTCTATGAACCGTGGGTGCCTAAGCCATTAGGTTAGTCCAATAACCTTGGTTTGACCAAACCGTTGGTATAGCTAACCTATTCCCATGGTTCTAAAACTGTTGATCTATAAAAGTTACATAGAAATACCTATACTCATGGTTAGGTCAAACCATTGGTATAGGTACTATTTGAAAAAAAACACACCATTGGGAATTGATCCCAAAACCGTTCACATGTACTCTAATGACTCTACCACTATCCTAAGACACATTTTTTTCTTATATTCTAATATATATATATATATATAACTTATTTATAATAAATTTATTATTATTATTGTTATCAATAAGAAAAAATAATTGGCCAACCTATACCCATGATTTATTCAAACCATGGGTATATGATCTTTATTAAAAAAGAAATCCATTGTTATGAATTGATTCCAATACATTTCACTTATAATCCAATGACTTTAACACTATTCTATAACACATTTATCATTCATATATTCAAAAACATATATGTATATATATATATAAATTTATATTAAAGTATTTATTTGTATTTTTATTTTTATAGAAAAGAAATGGGCAAATCTGTATCGATGTTTTGGTCAAACCATGGGTATATGTGACCTATAAAAATAGTTCACCCAAACTATTGGTATAGATTCCAATAAACATTACCTATACCCATGGTTTGGTAACACCCTAGGTATAGGTCTTTCTATGGCCTTCCCACAAATATTTCCACTACGAAACTTATTTCAACATTTTATAAAAAACATGGGTATAAAGTGACCAATACCCATAGTTTTTGGAGAACCATGGGTATAGGTCCTTCCTATTACTTTTTCCCACGGCTATAGGGGTGACCTTTAGCCGTTGTGTTGAAAAAAATAGTCAGTATATCCTTGTTTTATAGTACTGAATCCACTAAACATTAGGATAAAACTAATTTATTCTTTCTCATCATAAATTCAAATTAATCAATGTAGCTTGTGAAAAATTTGACTTATCCAAATCATGTCCCTCAGGAGAGTCAAACTAGTTGCGTAGTAAGGCCCATTATCATGAACTTGGTAATGCTTGAGTTAGGGTCGATGTGCCTTTTTCAGATTTATTTCCCCTCATTAAAACTATTCTAGAATCTAATCCACTTATAGTATTCAGACCAGGATGCATTTCTATTAAAAAAAACATAATCTATTCCTTATCAAAACATTCAGATGTTCTTCTATACTTATCCTCAATGTATTTCATAGGGTAAGGTTTTCCAATCTTTTTTCCCCTAAATCTTGTTCCTAATGTTTCTATAAAACATCATTTGATACCAACTGTATTGACCCTAACACATGTAAATTGGTGTCGATGTCTACTTTACAATATTAGATTAAGATATAAGGAATCACTTCCCAAGGGAATTAATAGTTAATAGTACAGGTAAAGAATATACATACATGATTACAATATTATATTTGAATATACAATTGCAACATAATTATGTTGGATAATATCATTAGTCCCTCTTAAATATCCATTTATATCATTCCTAGTATACTTCCTCGATTTCGAGTAAAGGAAACTAAATAATGTTGAGTTTACATGCTTAGTAAAATTTATGTAAAGTGGAAGCAATCTTGATTTAATGAAGAATGATGAATATGGAAAAGTGATAAACGAAACACATATTCGAGTTAAACAACTTGACTATTGTGATTAGATAATGAATACTCAATATGGAAACATTAATAACTGAATACACATGCCAATTAAATAACCTTACAATCATGAAAGGATAAGGAATAATCAATATGAGACATAAAATAATTTAACACACATACCATTTAAAGAATTTGGATATAATAAATATATAAATAATAATCAATATGAAAAATTAAATAACTAAACAAATATTTAATTTAATTAAGTTGATTGTTATGAATTGATAAGGAATAATCAATATGGAAATGTAAATAATAGAAAACAAATTTAATTTAATCAATTACTAAGGATGAAATGTATCCATATATAATATCATTGAAAAATATTAGGGATAATAATAACTAAATTATTAATGAAGAAATGATTAATTATTGGATTTCATGATCTCTTGAATAATGATACCTCTACCCGTAACACCTTTCACAAGATAGTTTAAAACTAATGGTAGAAGCCTATTTAATAAAAGTTTAATGGTTTCAAAATGATAATAGTAATGAATTGATGGATTATATAATTCTATCCTCCACCGATCACTACATTTCCTAATCATTCCTCTTATATCGAATAATCAATTTCATTCATGAATAATAAGCCTTATTATCAAATATCTGCATTGAGTAAAGAATATGGATTTATCAATATTTCTTGAGACAAGTAAATAATTTTTTGTATAGAACACCATATGTATAAATGATATATGGTTTATGAAATAAAAATATCAATGTTAAGTAATTTGAATATTTACGGGATATTTAATGTCTAATGATTATAGGAAGGTGAATATTTCAAGGGGAAGTTAATGAATATAAAAATGGATCAAGAAAGTTAATATAGATTCTTTAATTGGACAAAATGATCATAAACCATCCTTGTAATGAATAATTATGGTATCAATTCAACATATCTGTAGTATATTATAAGTAAAATAAAGGGTTGTAGTCATTAATGAATAGAAATACCATAAAAATGTCATTAAAAAATTCTTAAAGAAAATATCTTTTCTACATTGATTATTTCTAAAAATAAATGTTAAAAAAACATTTTCAAAATAATTTTATTTTAAAATATACATTGAAAAATATAAATTAATATTTAAAACATTTTTTGGTCACGAAGATAGTACAATTCATACGTTACATACATGTTAAAATATTTATTATTTTCACATTGTCGGCAAAAGTAAATCCAACATTTTTTGGAAAATGAAATAAAGATTAATTTCATTTTTTTCATATAAAATCATTGATGAAATTTTATTTAATAAATAATTTTATGAAATTTAAAAATATTTTTAAAAACAATTTTAGAAAGCATGGTTTTGGAAGAAAAAGTATTTTCGACCGAAAAGAGAAACAAAGTTGGAATTTATTAAAAACATTTTGTCAATAATTTTAAGTACCAAATAGTGTAATTAATGGTACCACTTTTTCAAAATTAAGGAATAAATAGAAGATAATAAAATAAAATGGTTTTATTATCCAATGATAAAATAATATCCTTTAATGGAAATTGAAGAATAAAGAGTCCTGAATAAAATGATATTGTGAAATAAACCCATATAAAGATCCTAACTTTGAAGTGAGAATTAACCTTATAATATATTATGTGTATAAAATTTAAATCCACATAAAAAAGTGGATATACATCATAATATAGTAAAATTAAATACAAAAATTATTATAGTATATCATAGACAATTATGATGTAATATAACCCAATGAAATAAAATTGAGTATGGTAACTTTCAAGTAAAATACCCTTGGGTGAAATTATTCAAATTGAATCTTAGAACACCATGAATTATTAATGAATCATGATATTAAAACTCAAATGGTATGTATATTAACCATAGAAAATAAAGTAGGTGCACAACAAAATAACATGTCTCCATGAAGGGAAATTGATATGAAGTCCCTTACCTCACACATAATTTGGTTGAACATGATTTAAAAACATTTAGAATAGTTTTAATCATGTTATTAATTTATAAAATAACCACATCCTTATTTATAATATTATTTATTATCATTTAATATTAACTTATAACCCTTTTTTCAATAATCTTTCATTACTACAATTTTTTTGACTGATAACTACCTTGTTTTCTCATGCATGTTTTAATAAGAATGTTTTTTGATAATATTATATTCTATCATCATCTAAAAAAATATATTAATGTTATACATATTTTTTTTTTCATTATACACAATTTTATAAATATAATTAAAATTTGAACATGGAGAATGGATCACATCGCTTTATAGAGACGGTTGGTCATACGTACGCATGACTGACATTTTCATTTCATTAAAGGGTGAATGTTTAAGGAATTAAGTGATATATTAATTTTAAATAATAAATAATATGTCATATGTATGAAATATATTAATTAAGTTAATCCTTATTACATTCCATGTAAAGTCTAGTAGAAAAAGGAATCACATCGCTTCGCAAGGTGGTAGTCCTCCATACACACAAATAATATTATGGTATTTTAAATGGAAAGGAAAGAAATAATTTTTATGTGATGTTATATTTTTATAAGTGTAATAATATCATACATATTATAGACATGTTTTAAATCCATCATTGAATTGTGGTCAGAGAAAACAAATTAAATCTGTTCACAAGGTCCTAGTCTGCCGTACACACGATTGATAGTTTCATTTCCCATTTGATGGAAGATGTGGTAGAATTTGGTAATTATCTATGCATAATAACATATAAGTATATGTAATATAATTATGTTATTATATTATCATGTTTAAATAATATTTGAAGGACATCGCGGAGAAACAAAATAAAAAACACTCGTTTAAGAACACTATATATTATTCGGAAAACTTCTTTAGGTTACCATCGAAATCCATCATAGGTTGTCATTATGATCAAACAAATGGATTTTGAATGTTAGTAGGGAATTAAGTATGTTATTTGGTTAGGTATTGGATGATCTAAATGGCTCTTGAAGTGTGAATAAGGGAGGAGAGTGGGTGACCTTTTTTAAGTTGGGGATAGAACACAAATGGAATTTTTAGAAAGATTCAATTACACCATTGTTTTTTCATTCCAAAATACAAGAAGATGGGTAATTTTTCACCATTAGAGATAAAATTTTAAATATTCTGACAAAATTGGTTTTCAAAAAATTATTAGATCATTTTATTCCTTATCTTTTTAGTTTAACCCCGAAGTAAATTAATTTTTACCTTAAATGTGGTAATTAGTATTTACTCCTTCACTATTTATAATGGCAAAAAAATAATCTGACCTATTTAGATAATATAGATTACGCTGACTCCAAATATGGAATCAATTTTTTCAGAATTTTAATTCATTTAATTTGTAGGATGCAATTTAAAATTAGACCATCAAATGTGAAGAAAAAGAGGGTGTCCATGGGAACAATTATCATAATTATAGAATATTTTAATATCAATATTAAATATTAAATTTTGCCACATGAACTAAATTAGTCTAATTTTAATATTATTGAAATAATTTTACTTTAAAACCATTTTGAAATATGATTTAACCTTGTAAATTATTAATATGAAAAGGATGTTTTCAAACAAAATCTGTATTTTCCAATATTGATTGAAAGAATAAATTTTCAATGAATTCAAAAAACATCACCATAAGATTAATTTGATATGATAAATTTAAAAATTATATAAATTTTTTAATATAAATTTTCCAAAAGTGGTAAAGAATAATTATAAATTATGTGTGCAAAGTGAAGCTAAACCATTTATTATAAAAACATAGTTTATAGAAAACATTTCTTTTTCTTTTAAAGGATTTTTTTTATTTTAAATCAGTAGATTACAATAATTATAAAAATTTGGTTATTAATATTTATAAAATATAATTTTAGGGATAATTTATAATGGTATACCATATTATAGTTCATTTAGGCTTGGGTTTCCGTGTTCTATAAGATATCAGGGTGATTAAATTTAAAGAAATATATCTTATGGGTTATTAATGCTCAGTGTTGTGCGTCGTATAATCCCTGAAATAAAAATTTATTTTTTTAAAATATAATGATTTTAGATCAATAATAGTTCTCATAGGTATGATTATTGAAACAATATGAAAGTTATATAGTGCATAGTTCTCACAAGATACACAAGCACACCACCATCATGCATAACTTTCCCAATAAAGGTTTCTAAGACTCACTAGAATGTACATGGGTAAAAATATTGTAATCAACAACTCAAGTTATCTTATGAAAAATTCTCATGAAAAATAATTTTCATGTAACACAATCCCACAACCAAGGAGGTCCATGTTATATAAGGCACACATTAGTTATTGAAGCCTCAACCATCATTAATCAGCATCAAGCCAGGGAACAAGGGTGCTATCACGACCTGTCCAAGAGGGGATGGTGCCACGACTCCCCTTGCACAAATCTAATAGGCCAAAGGCTGGTGACTAGAACCAAGTTGGCATATCACTAACATGGGAGGCATTTCCTTAGTATGAGTACCCACACACACATCTCCAAGCCCCCAAATTCTAGAATGTAAAAACACTATGTAAATAATGCATTTAAATGACTATAACAAAAAACCAAAGTACAATAGTGAAGGTGTTGGAAAGTAAACAAGGCCATAATACAAGCCCACTAGAAACAAAGTCTATAAACAAGTTCATGAAACTCATCCACAGAAAACCCTACCTGATCTAACCAGAGGGAAAGGTGTTGTGGCCACCTTTTGAAATCATAGGAACACCACAGTCTGTTTGATCAAACAAGGCACCATTCGGTCCGGATCTAACTTGGAATCTGTCAAAAGGTCATCTTCTAGAAAAGACATGACATGTGTGGGAAAATAATATTCATTGGTAAGTATAAAAATACTCAGTAGGGAACCCATAAACCACAAAGAAAAATAGGAAGGAAGGGAATAGTCAACTCTACACAAGTATATGTCTACATCATATAAGAGGAATACCCAGATACACTCAAACCATACCACCCAGTCTAGGGTAAATAAAACCTACCACATACCAACACTAGGAATCAATCTCGAATATTCCCCAAAGAACTCATCAGAGAGTATGCACTCCAGAGTTTGATAACACTGATGAAATTCATCAAAGAAGTACTGTTCTTTGGGAAATGTCTTGAGAGAGACACTGAATGATTTGAAAAGAGATACGATCCATAGAAGATGATAACTACCAGGGCCATGGGGGTGTTACCAACAAATCCATGTGGATTAAACTACTAATTATAGGATTGACACTCAGTGAAGTTGGTCACTTCAATACCAAAAACTCTACCTAGGGAATGGATAATGAATAAAGGATCTGCTCCAGGCCTCTCAGTGGTTTCCAAAAACCCTATCAAGGAAGTCCCACTGAATGGATAATACTCCTATGTGTAGGACAAGATACCAAAAAACCATCATGTAAAGATGAAGGTAATAAAACCTTACCAAAACCCATCCAAGATATGGTGGATGAGAGAATAAATCCACATAGGAAAAGTGGGTGCACAGTGATTGGTAGCCACACCTGTTGTTCCCATTGACCCAATGTACTACCTTTGTAAAAATCCTGAGTCACTAGAAATATGTTCTAGATAAAACCGAACCTTGTTTTCACAAATATCTTCTCGAAATCATTTTCCTAATTCCACAAACGGTTAATCAAACAGATTCACCATTTAAAAGTTATGGTGGTTTGAAGGTTCAAAAGGGGGGTTTACTAGGTCGTGGACCGACCTGAGGATGACTCGTTCAGATCGTCTCAACCCACTCAGGCGCTGACCACTTCGACCCACTCCAGCCTATTGGCTTGCTCTAGCCTATTGCCCTACATCAACCCGCTCGGGCTTACTCTGGCCCGCTCCGGCCCGCTGCCCCACTCTGGCCTGGCCCAACCCACTCTAGGCTTCTTGTCCTGCCTGGTCACACCTCGCTGTCCTGCTCAAGGCCTCGATGTCTACTCAGCCTACCAGCCTGCCACCATACCATCCTCACTCTAGCCATATCCCACGGTCAGCGCACATGGCCACCTGCTGTGGACCGCACCTGCCGGCTCCCACACGGCCTCCTACTATGTTCCACCTCTATCAGTCACCCCACTAAAAGTATTGCCATCCACCTTGCCATATTCATAGACCTACCCCCTCTGGACCCACATCACTTCTTACTTGGACCGACTAGATCCATCTCCATATCCACTAATATGCACGGCCACCTCTGCTGCCATGCACCACCATCCTGACCAAATCATGTTACGCCATCTCTGTCCCACCTCCTCTGCGTCATTCTGAACTTGGATCCACAAATTCAAATCATTATACCATTGAACTAGGAATTAAATGATTGATCATTTGCATAAGGGTTTCAAAGAACAAATTGGAAACGAAGAACTCAATAAATTTTGGGGAGAAAATAAATGCACAAGACACCCGAAGAATGGATCTTGTACTTTTTTGTGCCATCCTAGATTCATACTTATTAGAAGGATAGTAAAGAGGAATTAAATTCCATCTAATCTCTTGAAAATAAACCCCAAAATTTTATACCCATCCTGCAATGATCCAACTTTAGTTCATTCTGTTTATTGATTGACCCATGTTCTTTGTGAGAATAATGAATGGTGACAAACAACAATTACAAAACCTCCATACCCGGGAAGGGATCATTCACTGGAGAGGATTTGTTGCCAATGGCTATCCATCAAGAATGATCTCGATCCAACATCCCATCATTGTTCATCGAGAAATTTCCCCAATGTTATCTCCAAATATTACAGGGAATTATAGGTCTATGAGTATAACCCTGGATCCCTAATTAAAAGGAAAATAATAAATAAATGTCATCACATCGAATAAAATTATTTTTATTCTAGTTACGTCGGAAACTATATTTCATAGTTGACTAGTTCCATCTAATGATAGGCCTCACCAAGGGAAAACCCGCTTCAGTGAATACAAAATTTTCCTCATATTCTGATCTGGGAACCCATTTAGAGGTTATTTCATTTTTCTTAGAAAACTGCTCGTGCGTGCAATTTAACGTTTAATATTTTTCAAAAATTTATCCCAGGTACAATGGACCTTAGAATCCCATGCCTTCAAAATTCCTGGTCTGATAATAATTCCATATAAAATTTAAAATAATAAAAATAAAAAACTGGTACAGTACATCCTCCCAACCATAGGACATTACGTCCTAAAAAATCCAAAATAAAGGGCTACTAAAAAGATGCGAGTGCTGTGCAAAAATTAGAGCCTCTCGCTCCCCCATGATCTCTAGAAGATTCCATGCTTCCACCAGACATGAACTAGGGGAATTGATCACCCATGAATAATCCACTCCTACTGATCCTTTTTCTCCAATGGGTAGTCAAAAATACTTACTCCATCCTCAATGTCCATCACTCCCCAATGGATGATATGTGATGGGTCATGAACAGACCTGCTCAATAGTGACATGTAGAATACATCATGTACCCGATGCAACTGTGAGGGTAGATCTAAGTGGTACACCACCACACCAACTCTATGCAGTATCTGGAAAGAGTTAATGAACCTCAAAGATAACTTGCTCCCCTAGCCAAATATCTGTAACCCACGTCAATGTGATGCCCGAAGGAACACATGGTCTACCTCCTCAAAATTCAAATGCCTATGTATCCTATCGGCATTGGATTCTTCTAGATCTTCATAGTCATCATCCACTTCTTGATGATCTGTACCTTCTCATTAGTATCTTTCACCAACTCTGAGCCCATGAGTGCTGACTCTCCTAGGTCAGTCCAACATAGTGGGGACCTGCATGGAAGCCCATACAGAGCCTCTAATGGTTCCATCCCAATGGTAGAGTTGTACATGTTGTTGTACAAAAATTCCACTAGTGGTTGGTGATACTCCCAACTATGACCAAATCCTAACATGAAATCCCAAAACATGTCCTCCAGAACCTGAATGGTTCTCTCTGTCTGGCCATCCTTATGGGGATGGAACACTATGAACAACCATATTTAAGTCCCAAATGCCTACTATAATCCCTTCCACAACCGGGATGTGAAATTACCATCACGATCTAAAATAATCGTCAATGGAACTCCATGAATCCAAACTATCTACCGCACAGAGAGGTTTCCCATTATCTTTACTAAACTTTTTTCCTGGATAGGTAGGAAGTGGTCCGAATTAGTGAGTCAGTAAATGATCACCCAGATGAAATCATGTCCCCTAGACATATGTAGTATACCCATTACTTAGTCCATAAATATCCAACCACACTTCCATTATGGGATCTCAAGGAGTACTCTAAACCCACTAGAAACTGGTGGTCGACGATCACAAGATGTAATGCAAGGCATAATGAAACAAACTCTGCATCTCCATTCATCAGTCATGACCACCAAAATTGACTTCAGAGGTCCTGGAAAATCATTACCACACTTGGATGTACGACAAAAATGGGATGTGTGAAACACCATCAAAACATCCTATGATAATGCCACTGGTACAGTCATGCATCCTCAGAATATAACAACATGATCCCCACCTTTTAAATATCCATTTGGACGATGACCTTTGGATAACTGAGCACGTAGAGTCTCACAGTTGGTTTCCCTAATCTACGCCTCCCCAAATCGCTATAAGAGTGTAGGGTACCAACCATTGACTAGAGGTATTCTTCCCCATCTCTATCCATAAAGGATAACTGCAATGAGAAAAATTTCTCTAACTACCCATCTAGAAGCTGCTAACTCAATCTCCTATTGAGAGAATCTATCACCATGTTCCCATTCCTAGGATTAAAGACAATCTCAAAGTCATAATATTCAAGGAACTCTAGTCACTGCCTCAATCTCAAGTTCATATCCTTTTAAGAGAATATGTACTTGAGACTCTTAAGATTAGATTAGATGATAAAATTATTTTCCATCAGGTATTTTCCCGACATATTCAACGTGAAGACTACCACTTCCAACTTAAGATAATGGGTCATGTTGTTTTGGTCAGGTAGTATCAACTGGAATGAAACATATATAATCACCACATGGATTTGGATTTTGGTGAAACCTAGCTCATTTCCTGATGCATCATAGAACACTATGCACTCAATACATTCCTATGGTAATCTCAAGATCTCAGTACTCATAAAAATCTTCCTCAACCAATGGAATTCCTGTTGATACTTCTCCGTCCACATGAAAGGATGCCCCTTTTAGGTCAAAGCTGTCATAGGTGATGATATGATTGAGAAATCAGGTATATTTCATGAATCCCATGAACACTTAAGGGTCGTTCATCATGCCAAATGACATCACCATGTAATCATAGTGTCCGTAGTGACACTTGAAATCCTGCTTCAATATATCATCATCCCGTACTCATAATTGGTGATAGCTTGATAAAAGGTAATCCTTCAAGAACCATCGTTCCCCTATAAACTGGTAGAAGAGGTCATCTATCCTCATTAGTGGATAATTGTTCTTCATAATCACTTGGTTCAGGTTCTGATAGTTGACACTCAACCAAAATCTCCCATCTGACTTTGTGGAAAACAACACAGGGGCCACCCAAATTGAAACATTGGGTGTCACAAAGACCTTTCTCTGAAAATATTCCAACTGCACCCTCAACAAGAGAATCTCTATGGGAGTCATCTTATATTCTGGTGAAGATATTAGTGTCATCCTATGGTTTAAGTAGATGAAGAATTCTATCTCATGGTGGGGAGGTAATCATGTAACATCTTCTCGAAAGACTACGTTGTACTCCACTACTACTACTTGGAATTGGAAACTCGTAACATCTGCCACACTGAGGGTCAGACTAGCTAAGTGATAAGTGATTAGCTGCACCCTCTTATGCATGAGTGCATCATGTGCTGCCTAGGTTTCATTTTCACTGATAGAGGAAAACCTCATTTCATCGATGCAGACTTGCCACACCCTTTTCCTAAACAATCAATCTGCACATGGAAGGAAGTTAACTAGTCCATACAATGAATGACGCCGTAAGGCCTTGACACTGCCTCTAAGAGGTTCCAACCAAAAATATATCCTCCATGATTAATTTCATACTGTAGGTATAGATGTGTGATCATTAAGTCTTCTCCCATAGGTGTCTCCAAGCATAAGGGATGAGTCAATGGTTCTACCAGAATATCAAGGTATCAAACAAGATATGTGATGAGAAAGGAATGACTAGAACCTTCATCTATCAGTATTAAAAATAAAGTAGAAAAGACACAGATCATACCTCGAATCATCCATGGAGCCCTTGGGTTATAATGCTCGGCCGCATGTCACTGTCCTTGCCCCTATCCTACAGCTCCTTGAGCCTAGCACACACCATGTGGGGGTAGTGGTGGTAGCAAGTAGAAACATAGACCACCTCCTATTTCTATTATAGCTCCTATACTATGTCCACTGGCTTACAGATTTTCCATATCCTTCCTATGACTCTACCTCGGGGGTCCATCCATTGTCTCCCTATCAGTAGTACGGTGGATTGGAAAATCTGAAGTGAGATATCCCCTACCATCACATGAGTAACACTGCCTCTCTATTGGGTGACTATATCCATTATATAAAACCGGAAATGTATATAATTTATCTAGAGACCTCCTCCTAAAATGTCTCTCACGTTCAGATCCTTGAGACTGAAGTTGACTCCCTACTTGCAAGGTCTCTACACCTGCTTGTCCTATGGTAATTGTCACCGGATGTCTCACTCATCCCAGAAGCCATCGACCACCAAATCCTTCTCAAGAACCCCATCATAAGTAGGAATTATTAGAGGGAAAATAAAATCTTAGATGTCTTTACCCATATCTCAGTCAATGTTCTGATCCCACAAGTATTGAACTATTACCATATCTATTGAGTACCTGGAAAGGTTGGTGAACCTCGACGAAGAATCAGCTACTATCATATTGTCCTACTTTAGGTGAATAAGATTCTATATATGCATGTATCTCAATGTAACTGGAGAAAGATCCTCTATGAAGAGAGGCTCAAAATCATTCCACAAGAGTGTCACCTCATCATGAGTCTGGGTAGACAAACGTCACCATCACCCTACTAAGACCAACCAAAAGGCTCATTTCTAGGACCACCATCTGATCTGCTGGTGTCTTGACTAGATGGAAAACTCAATTCACCTCCACAAACAAGTCATCATCCACCTGTGGGTCGGGCTAAACTTAGATCCTAAGGGGGGATCTATCCTTAAAACTCATGAAGCACTCTTAACATGGGCTCCTCATCTACTGGTACTCCAGGAACCATGGGTAGCTTCACATGTAGCGCTACAGTTAGTGCACCAGCTCGTGGTAACATCTGGGAAACTGGTCCCCATATCGAGGCCTCGTCCTTGAGGGGGTCATCCTCATGATTGAAATTCAGAATCCTAGTAGGTATGCATCATGAAGGTATCCTATAATGAAATAGGTGTATCGCGGTTAAGGAGTATATCTAGATAGCTGACTTAAGAAGGACTTAGAAAGCAAAAATCATTCCTTTATGAAAAATGAACTATTGTTTTCCATACAACATGTGTTCTCATATACCGATTCGAAAAGAGGTTATTAGAGTCTTGGTGTATAGATACGTCAAATGACACACTAACACTAGATTCCCTGTCATGAAAGCTTATTTTGAAACAGTAAACATTGTTTCCCCAAAAAAATCTCACAGACTCTCGGTCTTAATGTAGAAAGGACCCCCTTTGACACCGCTCTATCACGACCCATCCCAAAGGGTCCTGTTCTATGACTCCCAAGGCCTACCTTCAATAGGCCATTGTTTAGAAACTAGTATCGAGTGGTCATATCAATAACAATGGATGGATTAACTTAGTACCTATATGTACACACACATCTCCAAGCCCACAAATGGTGAAATTTAAAAACACTATGTAAAAAATGTATGAAAACCACTATAACCCATAACAAGAGTAGAATGGTGAATGTTAAAGAATTTAAATAAGGCCATAATACAGGCCCACAAAAGTTTTTTGTAAAAAAGTTCATGAATCTCATTCATAGAAAAGCCTACCTGATCAAACCGGAGGGAAACATACTTTGGCTATTTTCTGAAGCCGTCGGAACACCATGGTATGTCTGATCTCACAAGGCTCTATCCAGTCCTGGTCCACCATTGACTCTGTCAAAAGGTCACTCATCTTCACAAGACATGACACATTCATGAAAGGCCTATATTGGGGTGAGTATAAAAATACTCCGTAGGACACCCTGAAGCCAAAAAGAAAAACACAAACTAAGGGTACACTCAACTCTACACAATTATATGTCTATGTCATATAACTATAATACCAAGATATAATCAATCCATACCACATACTCAAGGTTATGTCATAATAACCACATATCACTAATATTGATTCAACATGAAGATTCCACAAATCAGTCATTTGAAAGTACACACTCCTTAGTCTGATAGAACATATGATGTCCATTTGAGAAGAAACATTCATTGGGAACTATCATGAGAGAGATGTTGAATGATCTGAAAAGAGATATAATACACAGAGGAAGATCACTGTTAAGGCCATGGGGTGATTCCAATAAGTTCATTTGGAATAACCTGCAATATATAGGATCAATGTTCAGTGAAGTTTGTCACATCCATAATGAAGACTCATCATAGGGAACAAAGAAGGAATAGTGGATCTGCTCTGGGCCTTTCGAGGGATTCCAAACACTCTATCCCGGAAGTTACACTGAAGGGATCATACTCTTATACATTGGAAAAGTGACTGAAAATCATTCAGGGAATGAACCATATTGAAACAGGTCCAAGATACAGTGGATGAGAGAATCAATCCGTATAGGAAAGGAGGGTGCATAATGAATAGTAGTTACCCCTTCCATGCCCCTTGAATATGGGTAATTACCTTGTTAATGGCCTGAGTCAATAGAAATATATCCGAACAAAAACCCACCATTGAATGCATATGGATTGTCTCAACATGAAAGTACCAATTATTTAGGATATTCATTGAACTGATGCTCCGTTTAAATTTTATGGGGGTTTGAAGGATAAGAAGGGGGTGTGGGTGGGGGTGGGGGGTTATTGGGTCGTTGGCCGACTCAGGTCTGACTCGTTTAGCCTAGTCAGACCCACAATGGTCTGATCTAGCCTGATCCAGCCCGTTATGGCTTGCTGAGGCTCAATCTTTCCCACTGGTCCACTCAAGCCTATCTCGGCCCACTCTAGCCAGCCTAGTCTCACCCAACCGGCTCACTCTAGCTCTCTGTGTCTGCTCATCCAACATGGCTACCACATTGGCATCCCCTCTCCAACTACATCTTGCGATTTCCACACACCCCCGCCTACTGGGGACCCACCTTCTATCCATATCGGTTCCCATGCGGCATTCTACCGTGTTCCAAATCTACCGGCCACCCCTCCGACAGCCTCGATGTCTACCTTTTCGTCCATTTGGACCGACCCACGCTGGACCCGTGCCGCCACTTGCCTGGACTGACCAGAGCCACTGCCCTAGTCATCATTGTGTGTTTCCACCTATAACATCACCTGCCCTTCCATGCACTACCATCCCGACCAAATCACACTACACCATCACCTTTTCACCTCCATAATATCGTTCCGAACTTGGATCCATAGATTCAGATCATTGCGCCAGGAATCGAGGATGAAATGATCAATCGTTCACATAGGGGTATCAATTTTCGTGGAGGAAATGAATAACACATGAAGAAAACAATAAATTTATGGGGGAGAATAAATGCACAAGAACTCCCAATTAATGGATCTTGGACTTTGTTCTTGTCGGCTAAAATTCATCCTTGTTTGAAGGATGAAAAAGCGAAATTCAATTCCATATAAAATCTTGAAAATAAACCCCACAATTTAATACCCATCCCACAAATATCCTACCATAGTTCAATTTATTTATGGATTGACCTGCATTCATCATGAGAATAAAGACCGTGGAATAAACATATTGGAACAACTTCCCCACCTGGGAATGGATCGGACAATGTAGAGGATTCTTTTCCAATGGTGACTTGTTAAGAATAATCTCAATCCACCATCCCATCATCGTCCATTAAGATATTTTTCTAAGGTTTTCTCCGTATCCTTTAGGTAATTATAGGGTTATGATCCTAACCCTAGTTCCATGATTAAAAGGAAAATCTAAATGAATTGTAATCGTGTTGAATAAAAATATTTTTATTCCCATTACGTCTGAAAACAAGTTTTCACAGTTAACGTGCAATGGATAATGTTATCCCTTACCTATGGTAAACTCACTATTTTTAATGCAACATCTCCCTTATATTTATAATCTTGGAACCCATTTAGAAGTTATTTATTGTTTTCAGGAAAACCGCTCGCACGTTTATTTAATGTTTAATATTTTCTAAATATTTATTACAGGAGCACTAGGTATTGGAATTGTACACCATATCTGCACCTGATATCATAATAATTCTTATAATATTTAAAATTGTACATGAAAAAATCAAGGACATTATAGGTCCATTGTGTAACTTGTCACTTTGTTCAGTTTCACTAGGAATAGTTCCTTTAATTATTTAAGACATTAATTCCATTAGCTGATTAATAATTAAATGTTCGTTATAACGAAATTATTAAATAGGGGTTGTTATCCTATGATGGAAATACTCATACAATATTCCAAATAAAATGTGCATAAAACCAAAACATAGAGTATATGGGACCACATACTACAATTCTAAGTCAACTATAATCCAAAAAAATCCCATCGACTTTTTATGAATCCATCTAGGTCCATTCAACCTTCCTCAAATTCCAAAACACCCTAACTCATGCATGGGAATTCAAATATAATTAATTATAATAAAATTATAATTAATTAAACGATTACAAGAAAAATCATAACTAAATTTGAAAGGCATATTTTCCAAATGTCTGATAATTTATCACCACCTATCCAGAACCCCAACCAACCACCCATTGAAGGTAAATAACACTATTTCAACATCATTATGGAAAAAATCCCATCCATGAGGAACCAACATTTGATTTAATAAAATTAAATTGAAATGTCTAGGAGAAATAAACTGAGTAATGTACCTTATCAACAAGTCATCCAATTGAGTTCAGACACTCCCAAACCTCATGTATGGAAAAGCATCAATTCAATTTCTGGATAATATGGTCATTTCAACTTTCTTCGACTAAAAATAATTGAAGAAAAACCCAACAGATGTACCTTAAAAAAACTACAATTAATGAAACATGTTCACCATTGAAGGACATCCTATAGCCATGTTAATAAAAATACCCACCATTAGTGGTCAATTACACCAACAACTGATGTAATTTTAATTAAATTCTCTAATATGAATCATGAGAAACATTAATCATTGATCATGATGACCAAGGAGATAATGAATTTAGAGACAATTGAGATATCACAATATCACAATGGTTCATAATTACCAAGAGGAATCATCCTTGATGAATAGAGCCATGATCCACCACCACAAAAGTAATATATAGTCAATATCAATGAATAATAGAGTATATTTCTCAGATTTAACCAAATACTCCATCAAGATCCATCATGGGTGTGGGGGAACTCATGGAGGGAGGAGTGGAGAAGAGAATGATCAAATGGAACTCCAAAATTTAATAACGGGAGATAAATACAAAAGTTTTTAAGAGAAAAAAAGATGCAAATGACTCTAATTAATAGGATTCCTAGTGTTCCCCACCAGATAGCAGCTGAGGGGTCACCGACTAAATGGTGATCCTGACAGGGAAGTTTATCGACTGTCCAGACCACCTGCTGGCTAGTGCTATAATAATAATACATATAGACCAGACTATTCCTCCAACCCTTTCTCAAGATAAAAGTCTTCCACTGATCTCCATTTAAATCCTAAAATCACCTCTTAAGTGTACTATAATGTGAATCATCTCAGTTCAACACTGCGTTCATTGAAAGATCCATCAATCCGGAAAATGTTAAAATTTCCTTTAATGTTCATAACCCTTAATGACATGGGCCATTATAATCTCCCTACCACAGTGATTCTCATCCTCAAGACATTGTAACAAAATTTAAATTATGCCTCCCAATATACCTTAGTCACTAACTACATGGAGTTCTTTGTGTTCAATCATCCAATAAAGAAACACCACCTCAAGGCCGTGGTAATTTCTGTATGCCTATAACTTTTTTCAAGAATAAATCCAATAAAGAAACACTAAAAGTTAAGTCATATGATCTTTGTCATATAATACTGAGACCGTGATCACCACAACCATCTTTAGAATAATCTATGGTGTCATAAAATTATTCCCCTAGAAGCATCTTGGAACTTACCTGTATTAAAATATTAATATCTAGCACTTTTAAAAAAATGACACACCTATTGTGTTTTAATTCCACCACACCCTATAATATGTTAATATTAGGTTAAAAGAGGATAAATATACCTACTTCCAAATTCTAAACCAATAAACTGAGAATCTACAAAAAATATTTAATTCAAACATGATGACCATTCTTATATGGTCACAACTGGCCATTAAACAACTCTATCATACTTAATACGATGATCTCAATGTGGTTATAACCCACCACATTCAATTTTGTGTAGAAATACTAGTCAGTTCCCTTATGATGGGATTCCTACAAAGCTATCATGTCTAAAGAACTGACTCTCCACAAATCCACTGATTATGACTCCTTAATACATTGAGACATCGTAAAATAGATACCAAATCCTTATAAAAATTATAATAGATTTTAAAGTAATTTTCCAAATTTGTTCAAAAACCACTCACACCAACCATAATTCTCTTTAATATGTACTAAGACACCACCAATCTGACTCACTCTCATATCATACTGATTATTAGCTTAGTCTGAATCACACATATGGTCTCCATCTAGCACCATATATGAATGAAAAATCTGGAATTTGTTATGGAAAGATATAATCTTGGATCCTTTATACATCAATATCACAAAGATAGCCCAACCATTCAGTGGCCAGTCTTACATAATTCAGTGAACTTTACCCAAAAAGGTTTATTCACTCATGACTAGATTAATACTCCATAAAATAAGAGCATCCTTGTTGTTACCTCATAATGAAAAGATCAGTCTACACAACCCATGACTAGTTCACCACCAAATATGATGACTAATCATGACCATCCATTCATACCCAATTTCAATTTAAAACACCATGCATTTCATTCACCTAGGATATGCGTGGTACATTTCAATACATTAAATAACCCTCCGTTGATGTGAGTTTCATTCTACCGCTGCCTATGCATGGGTTTTGACCTATACCCTAGATGGTCCCATCCCCTCACAAGTCACTACCCTAAGCCACAACACCTCCAGAAATGTTATAATCCGATTAACCGAACAAAAGTAACCTGATCCATTGATGATGGATCCTTCCACCATTGAGTCATATCTACATACATCAACCGCTTGAACACTAATTACTATGATATTCACACCAAACAAACTTATTTTTAACTCCATTGGAAAACTTGATCCGAATTCTTCACCCACATACCACCACTACATATTTCGTGTTCATTTATAGAACCTGAATCATTCCCAATGGCCATATAACCTCCCTGTTTCCATCAATTCAACTGAACATACTCATATTAATGGACATGAACGATCACACTTCAAGGATTTCCCAACAATGGATGAAAATTCCACTCTTCACTCAAAATAGAGTATTTCTCTTGAGTCACTGACCTCTGTCCCCAAACTCACATGTCAATTCAGTTGTCCATGCTCAACAAGGCAGAAAATCTACCAACCTCGAGAACTCATGATGCATATTTTTAGAATCAAGAATTCCCTTGATTTTGGAATCTATCATGTGTTATAACAGCAATCAAAGGTGATCGTATAACTAACAGGTTCAGGATCTCGAGAGATCATTCCTTTTAAACCAAACATCATATCACGTGTACTTGCACTAAAGTTTCTCCACTCTCCAAAGTTACAGGAAATTTAAAATACCTTTCTTTATTTTTTCATATGGTTAATCACATTTACATGGAATTTTCATTAATGAAATCTACCCATAAGTCACTTGTATCCCAGGATATCCCTTCACAAGAAAATATCCTCACTTGAGTTACTCAAACACATCATGAGGCACCAACTCACTAGTAACTAGAGTCACATATCTAAAGACACAAGGGTCTTCCACATAACATATAAAAAGGACTTACATAGGGTCATATCTCATATAACTTCATCTTGGTAAATATCTATTGATATTTCATGAAAAAATAAACATAAAAAAATCCACATCGAAGCTATAGACTCCTAGTTCGATTTAATAGAATACCACTACGAGATACATGGATAAATCCACACAGACTATAGTTGAAACATTAATTAATAAAACTTATATATGATCCACTCCCATAAATTTTTTATTAATAAAATTAATGTCTAATAATGACTTAATAAGATTCATTTCACCTTCTATGAAAGTTTGAATTACATCAATGTCACCGTTGTCATCTTGTTTTACTAATCCATAGTCACACATGACCTACCATCAGAAATTTAAATGAATTTTTTTAGCGGAATATAATTTCAAAATAAACCAATATGAGAAAAAACAACAAAAGCTATTGACACTAAATATGTTGAGTCCTCTGTGGGAAATATAATCCCCTAGAAGTATAATATATGTCATGTGGATCCCATGTGATGAACATAATGCATGTGATGACTCTTATCATTATGTACAAGAGTATATTCCATATAAAATCAAAAACCTCAAAACCCATGTGCATCAAATGAGGATGGTCATATATGATTAATATCACAAATTAAGAACATTAATCACATTCCCTCGTAACAAAAAATTCTCCTGAGAAATGTGTTATCAATGGAAAAGGTTGAGTTTCATTATAAGATCTCACAAATTTCTATGAATCCTTATTGTAAAATATCTAAATTAGGAAAAATACATCTCTGATACCAATTTGTAGCAAATTTACCGGAATCACTAGGTCCATGATTGAGTTCCATACAACCTCAGGTGTGCCTCCCAATACACGAGAGGCTACTGACTAGTAGTGAGGATATAATATAAAATCACGGGGAGACACTACCCTTGATTGTAGTCCCCAATAAAAAATAAATAATAAAAATTGTAACAATAAAAATAAGATTACATGAAGTGTAATAAACAAACTATCTATAATAAATGAATAAAGAAAAAACAGAATTGGCGGTCATGCCTAAATTCAAGGACACTGATCACCCACCGGTCCAATCACATATATAAAATAGATATGTATAAATGATTAAATGTTTTTATGTAGTAAACTTCAAGACGAAATCCTTCTGGTATTTATAATCATATAAAGATAACCCACTCAATGATAAAACCCAGTCCTCAACCCAACTTGTACTTACAACATGGGAGACCAAATGATATGTCCACCCGAGAATGGTGTGAGTACAAATTAGTTGGGAATAACCTCTGTGGTTCCATAACTAATCAGTAAAACCTGGTCTACATTAATGTGATAATAACTGTAAAAAGGTAACAAGAAATATTTTAACTATAGAGGAATAACAAATTATAACCCAAAAACAAGTAAGAATTAGTAAACCATATACTAAGTGGTTGTGTATTAATAATTCTTTCACAAATCATGATCATTCCTTATTCATCTCCATGCTAGAATAATAACATAATTATTATTTTGTGACTTTGATCACACCATGTAACTCCATCCACCTCTAAGAACAATTAATGTTACACCTTTAATGAATTTGTTTATACCTTACATAAGGGTAAAGTCCCTCCCATGAATCTTAGCCACCTACTCGTCTGCGTTACTAGACATGCTTGGTACACCACAACATAATAAAGTATATAATACATAAGGATGTTCCAAATCAGCAGATCATACTAACATTAATATGGAATATCCTCTAAGGGAAATTTTTATCCCCCTGTGAATTACACGAAATAGAACTAACCATCCTACATATATCCACATTCAAAAATTCATGTCACACAAGCTCCTCTTCTATGGGGGATGGCTCAATCAATCAAAGCCATTAATCTAGTTGAACACTTAAATATAGATTCCACCTTCTATATAAAAATACATATATAAGGTATAACATAGTAGGGAATAATATTATAAAATAAATATTTCACTGCAAAATAAATAGTAAAAAAGTAATTGAATACATAATAAGGAACACAAAATCAATACTAATCATATCAATAATAGGTCTCATAGGAAAAACATACACACCAACCTCATGTGTAACATGTCCAATAAAGGTTTCCATGTCTATAAAAGTGTCTGAATGGGTCATAATATAAAGAATAACAACTCATGTTATCTGAAGTATGGTTTTCAGGACTACTAGGCCTAATGTATCACAATCACACACACATAGTGGTCTATATAATATATGGAACACATTACTGATCAAACCCTTGTACATTTGAAGCTGGAATCAAGCCAGTACACCATGGTATTTTTGGGCACTTGAAACTTTGTTTAGTTACATTAGACATTGTTCCTCCAATTAGTTAAGACTTATATATCATTGACTATTTATGAATTACAAGTTGTTTATAAAACATTTATGAAATAAGGGTCATTCTCTTGAGGTGGTGAGCCAATTACCACATAAAAAATAAATTGTCTATAAAGACATACAATATAGTACAAAGCACCGCCTACCTCAACAAAGAGTGGACTCCCAACAAATAAAATCCCTTTATATTTTTTTTGAGGCTATCATATTCCATTCTTCATCCATTTAATCCCACATGGTCCTAATTAATGATTTAGAATTCCAATTTAATTAATTTTAACTAAATTACAATTAATTAAATTATTAATAAAAAACCCCCAACTGAAGGCAAAAGACTGATTTTTCAAATGACTCACAAGTTACACTTTCTTGCTAGAATAATGAACAAACACCCATGGATTGTCCATAACACTATTTTGAAAAATTTTCTAAAAATTTACTATCTCATGATTTTTTTGAATGTAAATTTAATATAATTTAATTGTAATATCTATGAGAAATCAACCAGGTATGATACCTTAGCCATAGAATAATCGAACGCAATTTGGGACACTCTCAGAACACTCCCGAATCTAAGGTACAACAAATACACAATTGAATTCTATGATTTAATGGTTTTTTCATCTCAATTCAACCACCAAAAATAAATGGAATCACTATAGGATGTACCATTAAAAGAAATCAGATCAATTACAGAAGTTCATCATCATGATTTAACCTCTAGACATGCTAATAAAAATGCACACCATTCTAGGACAATTACACCAAGATCCAATGGATTTGTCATGTAATTATGTAATTATAATTTAGAAAAAGATCAATCATCCATCAAGATTGTGAATGATATATAAAATTTGAATATAACTTGGACATCATATAATCAAAATGGTCAAGAATTACTAAGAAGAATCATACATGATGAACTACACAACAATCATCCACCACTCAAGGATTTTGGAGTTGTGATTAAAGAATAATTGAGGATATTTCTTTTATTTCCTAGTTGATTGTATCTATATCTATCATAGAACAATGTTAACTCAGGGAGGGAGGAGAGGAGGAGAGAAAGACCGAATTACTCTCAAAAATTTGAGTAAAGAAGATAAAACCTGATGTGGGGTGAGGACATAAAATATGAAAGTACCCTAATTAAAAGAATTACCAGTATGCCCGCCAATGAGATGATGGACCACCATATTGAAACCTTGGGATCAACAATAAGATGATGAACCCAAGAGGGAACCTGGGCCACTACCCAGGCCATCATGTAGCCGATGCTACTACAACATCTCGACTAGTCATGATCATGGTTCCATCCATCTCCCCATCTTTATGTTTCCTACTAAGATTCCTTTTAAGACAAAAACACATATAAAAGATGTTTTAACATGAATTATATTGATTCAACACCCATTTATCTAATTGATCCATCCACCAAATTAAAGGTTTACATTTCTACCAAAATTTAAAATCCATAATGACACAGGTTGTCACATTTAACTTAGTAAATAATATTATATGTTTTAATAGAAAAAAATCCCAAGAACTTAGAATTATGTACCCATAAAGAATGGAGAGGTAGTTAAATACTCTTAAATAAACTTGAAAATAAATTCAGAATAAACATTTTTCAATATTTGGTTCATATATTAAAGGCTATATATATATATATTTAATTTTTATTTTCCCAAAAAATATAAAAAAATGAACTTGTGAATTCTCTATTTTTTTAAATTTTATCCCAATTGATTAGGTTGGTTGACCTATAAAATCAATATATATATATATAAATAATAATCTGGTAACTTATTATTAAAACATTCAAAATATTTAAGATAATCTTGATAGATAGTTTTGGTTTTTTTGTAAAAAATGAAAATGGTTTGAAATAATAATATAGTCCAAAATAAAATAATGTGATTTAATATATAGAAATATTTACTGGGTTGTTGAATTGATAATTCCATACATGTGTGGTGTATTATTGATATGTGATTAAAAATTTCAGTTTAATGAAATTGATCTTTCTTGAAAATAATTGTAATGATATATCCTAAAATTTCAGAATAGAATATATAGAGGGGTTCCATTGGACCTCATTCACACAACTTTATACTCCAAAGGCTTTCAAGAAGTGATAATATTATATTATAGCCATTGGGAGGAAAATACACTCAATGTGATCACTATAAATAATAATAAATAGATAAACATCATTCAAACCCACATATCAAAGTACAAATATAAGGGATTATAACTAAACGGAAACATTAAAAAGTAAACATATACTCATGTAATAATAAGTAAACAATCCAGATCATACACTTATACATCCCAACTAATATCCCACTAGGCTTATTTCATATTAAAAATAATTAATGATAAAAAAAATACGTAGATGCTTCAATACCTACCATAATACTTGCCTCAAACCATCCTCCAAACTCAACCGAACTGCACCAGCCTGATCCTATTCAAGATGTACTCAGACATGAAAATAATAAAATAGGTTTTCATATTCATTAGGGTGAATATACAAGTTGTGTGAAATACATCTTAGTGGGGAACCACCAACGTCATACCTTATATACAACATGATATACTTATTTATGAATGAGAATAAAAAAAGCGATAAGACAAACATCTTACAGGAATACATTTCATGTCATCATGTTCTCATAATGACACAAAGATCGTTAACCATACATGGATATCCATATCTTGAGAACCAAATATATAACATGACTGAATACAGATGAATGTAATATGAAAACATAGATACAATCTTAATTTAACCATATATACTAAATTCTATATGGAATTTGGAATGCCCAAAGGGATTCATTAAATCCACCATGTTATATCAGATCATAAATTTACAAAGGACCCAAACTAAAAACCTAATAAATGTATACATATAGTTTATGAAAAGTTTCAGGTTGAACCCATGAGACAATTTAATAAAACAGAGGAAATATAATTTCTACTATAGATAAAAAAAGAATATAAAATTGGGAGAAATTAAAATAATTATTTGTTCCAATATTTTAATTAAATTCCTGTATGTATAGTGAATAGATAATTCAAATTTTATTATCCAATTTTTTTTTTCAATGTTGATTCCATGATAAATATAGATCTTGGTATTTTATCTATAAATTGATAATTCCTCATCCATATTGTCAACTACTTGTGGAAATTACAAATTTTGGAAACTCAATACAAATTTTAAAAATAATTATCTGAAAATCCTGAAATGGCCATTAATTATTCAAAGAATATTTTTTGATGTAATTTATTTTGATTCATTTATCAATAAAAAATTATCATTCTATGATAAGACAGAAGAGATGAAATAATATTTCACCTTTAATAACATAATTAGAACTAGAATAGAAAAAAATAATTCTCTATCAACCTAACCCTGTTTATTACATTACATATTACTTATAAAACTATCCACTCATGTTATTCATGATGGGAAAATGATATAAAAGAACTTAAGAAATGGTAGAATCTACCTTGAGTAATAGTATAATTCCATGCCTCGATACTCTAATATCTAAATTTTACCTACCCTTAACTACACAACATATCTCTATTTATATTCCATTCTCTTATAGTATATCTATTTATGTCTCCACTTAATTCCCTTATTTATTCTCAATTTATCTTTATTTGATTTTGGATTTTAATTCTATAAAAATTCATTTACAAGAATATATATTAAACTCCATTGAATATATATAATATTTTATCATCTAGTGGAAGTTAGAAATCCCCCCTCTATATATATATATATATTACTTATTCATTCACTATGTATATCACATTCAATGTATGAGGTGTGTTATTTCTAGTACTACATGAATGATCTAATCACATAGTTGAAATCGCCAACTTTATTAATGTTGTGAACAACATTTCCATTTAACAATGTTTCTTTATTCTTTAAGACACTCATACAAGAACATAAATCATACAGTGAACCATTTCTCCAATCTCCCCTAGTTCATTATTAATGAATAACTCATGTGGTGTATAATTTTTCATCATGTGAACACATCATGCCTTTAGTTCCTCTTCATACATGATATATTCAATTTTTTTTGGTATTGGTGGCATGAATACGTCAATATTATCATCCTCAAAACTTTATCCCAGTGGGCCTCTCAAGAAAACTAGGGTCTTCCATGATTTTTCATAGCCTCATAGTGGTAGTATATCTTGAGTTGATGCTTTCCAATTCTAATCATGCAATAATTTGGGGGATTTCGCGTAATATAAATGAGGGAGTGGAGAGATGAAAGTGGTTATGAGATATACGCATGTTGGGGGACATGGGGACATGCTTAAACAAATTTATTTTGTTATGAATGAATATCAACAAGGTTCCCAATCCCACATCAAATTTTTATGTGGATTACCGCTCCTTAAAATACTAGGATTTTAAAATACCCAGGAAATAAAATCCACAATAGAGCTGATTCATTCCCTCACCCTCTCTTGTCTCCACATAAGTGTGAGTATAAGAAGACCCTCCTATACACCAACTTGTTAGATCCATGAATGAAATTTTATCCTACTGGATATCTTTTTCATTCTCTGTATTTTTTTGGTCTATGTAATTTATTTTTCTACTTGTCCGAGTGAGAAAATTAAAATTTTCACCCTAAAAAAATTTCATTTTTATTTTGTAAAAATCATCTTCAAATATATATATATATATATATTACCTTGAAATTGAATATTAAAATTTATTTTATTCAAAATTAACTTTTAGATATTTATTACAAAAAATTATTTTTTAAATTTAATTTTTATACCAAATAGATTTTAAAATATTAATTACACATAAACATAATAATCAATAAATAATTGGATAAAATTATAAATTAAATTATAAATTTATTAAAATTATATGATATAAAATGTATGAATGAAAAATTATTATCAGATCCTACACATATTAAACTATTTTCTTCCATGATCATGAAATATCAACATTTATCCCAAAGGAAGCTCACCCTACCAATACTAAAACAATATCAACAAAATAAGTTAATTTATAATTGGAAATAAATTTTCAATAATCACATAAGGAAACTACTTTAAATCCTCACATTTAAAATAAATTAATTCATAATTTTTTTACATTCTTTAAATTTAAGTGATGCTACTTATCTAAATCTCTATCCTTGTTTTTAAATTCATCATCAACGTGAAATCTAATTTTTATCTACATCACTATAATTTTTTTCAATAATTAATCAAGTTAAAAAAATAAAATGGAGTTATAATATTACCTCTAATCATGTTCCACACAATAGGTTTCCAATAAATCTCCATTATCTTCTTAATAAGCACACAATATCATAAATAGAAACAGGGGTTTCACATTTGGGGTTGAAATGTCCTTGAGGATTTGGGTATGTAAGTAAATGATGTGAAAATCAATAATGTTAAAAAGTTGTTTTAAAAATTTAAGAATATTTCATGAAAAAGAAAATTTATGTATAATATAAATCTTCTATAAAAATTATATTTAACCCCAAATCCTCAACACTTAATGTAAAGTTCATCAATAAAAAAAAAAGAATAACAAATGAAGGACCTATTATTTTTTTCCATACATTTTCTCTATTTTTTAATTAATGTTAAACTTTGAAAAATTCTCAAGTCCCCCACCCAAACCGAAATGATCAATATCATTAGTCAAGAAATTATAAATTTTTTCCAAACAAATACATAAACCCTTTTCATTTTTAATTTCTTTTTCAATTTCTCTTCATTTTTTCATTTGTATTTTTTCTGGATGTGCATAAATAGAATATAATAAAAGTTATAAACCATTCCCAAAAAACATGAAATCTCTCACATATTCCTGTTAATATTAATCATCAATTTTAACAATTGAAAAATTCACCTCTCACAGAAACCATGAGTATCACGCAAAACACTAAGAGTAGAGTAAAAAAGGATTTTATAGTTCAGTAATGTGGTTATTCCTAAACAAGTTAATTAATGGATTCTAAAGGATTAAATATGTAAATAATGTATAAGTTTTTTCTCAATGATAAGGGATAAAAAACATCTCAATAATTTTAAAATTGATTTTCTACAATCATATCTTTGATAATTTAAAATGAAAGTTTAAGAGGAATTCACGACTGAGTCTCTCTCGAAATATTCTCATGAATGAATGGAAATAATTATTTTATATTCTATAAGTAATGGAAGCATAAAATTGGGCTAAATAAATAATTATAATGAATAATAATAACATATATTTTTTCTAAAAAAAATTTTAAATTATAATCATGTAATTTCTGGAAAAAATTTCATCTAAAATAATATACAATTTTCCCCATTCCTCATTTGTCAAATTCATTCACACATGCTCATATCTACAAAATCATCCCCCATTTTACTATTATAATTTCTTTAACCAAGAACTAAAAACATGGAATGATGGTAATACATAGTTACTTATTTCTCCTAGAAAACAAATTAGCACAAGAAAAATGCGGGGCATGCGTATCTCAATTAAAATAAAAAAAAATAAAAATGACAGGGGAGTAAAATAAATAATGAATTTAAACAATACTAAATTTTCTCATGAATTTATCAATTATATTCAGTCTTCTACACTTTATGGGCCTATAATATGGAGTAATTGAATGTTCATGGTCCATATCATTTGAGATTGAAAGATACAAGTTAATAGTTTAAATATCTTAAATTCCTTAGAAGTATAAAACTGTGGTTGCCCCACAAAATTAATTTTTATGGCTATTTACCACCCCCTTAATTCTTTTACACTAATATTATGGATAATTGGATATCATTTACCCAATCTATATCAAAAAATTTCTTATTTGATACCTTTCCATATATATGGGTCATTTTCACTTCACTAAATAGTTTTATACTCTTCCTTGTGATAAAAACCTCTCAAATTCTTTGAGATAGACAACCATAGTTGGGTTAGTTTGAAGGTCAGTTGATAAACCATATAAACATACTTGTACTCTTTAATCATAATTTTTCCAACTATCTGTCCATCAACTTCAATTATATGAGGTAGTCCTATATTCTATTTTATAGTAGTATAAATTTTATAGCTTCTGGATGGAATCCACTTCCTTTTTTTCATCAATGGTAGAAAAATATTCAACTATAATCTTTCTATAATATTCATGACCATCCCATTTTATATCGTAATTATTTATAGCTCGGTGAATTCTGAAACTATCCATATCATAACCAATTATCCATCACATATCACAATTTTTAAATTAATTAGACATATTCTTATTTCCAAGAATGATCTTCCTATGCTCATCTATGTATTTCCTTTATCCATGTAAAACATAAGTAAATCAATAAGAATAATGAAATACATCACTTTTACCAAGTGGTCATTGATCATACAAAGTGGGTACTTTACTATGGAATCTATAATCTATAGAGAAAATCTCATCATTTTCATGTTGTCATGTCTTAATGTATTATATTATATTATGTTCCCACAGGATTCTAAAGTACATGTATATTTTTTAAATGTTTTATAAACAATGTTAATTTGAATTCAAAAACAACATAAATCTTTTTTATTTTTCTGTAACTCACATGAAACCATAGTTGTGCACTCCCATGTGAGTGGGATAGTGCCTATCGATCAGGCATATTCCTATTTTACATTATAACGTTCATGAATTTTTCATATATTTTCTTATTTAATAGGTCATCTACATAAGTGATATAAGTATGCAACTCTTCAAAATAATCTAGTAAATTTATTGTTTTTCATTATTTTTTTCCTTTAAATTAGTCTTTTAATAAAGGTTAATATGAATTAAATGTTGGTGGGGGTATATTCTCCAAATTTTTCTTTAGATTCCTTTATCTTTTACACCACATTTTACTTCATTTCATTACCTTTTCGAGCTTTCTCTACCTTTTGTTTTCTTTTTTACATCAGATATATTTTTAGTGATTTTACCACTTTATTGGGTTTTGTCCTTTACTTCTCCTCATGAGTAAACCTTTGGATCACAAAAAAACAACCCTATTAGTCTTTCCCTGTGTTTTATAGAAGTATAGCCAATAGAAAATACAGATTCCTTAGAAAATAATTTTAATTATTAGATTCTTCTATCAAATCAGTGATGGTAGCCCATGTTGTAGCTATAAATATGTTAAATATCTCCAATATTGTATTGATTTTGGATTTAAAGAGAGGTAGATTAAGTTGATTGATATAATAATGATCATTTTTGGTATAATGAACCATGTTTTTATTCATTCCACTAACCTTGAAATTGATTTTATAGATTGTAATGAATATAATTCACTTGTTCAGTGTGTGTACGTTATGGTAAGTGTTGGACCATAATGATATCCATATTCTGGGATTAGGAATTCATTTATGATAAAATCCATTATTTCTTAAAAACAAGATTTACTAACCTCATTTCTCAATATTATGCATATATTAGAACCTATTTATTTCTATTTCATTCTATATCCCATAACTCTCTTCTGATGACTTCTTCATGAGTGATCCACTTGCTACATAATTGATGATATAACTTTTTACCTATGACAAACCCTTGTAATTTTTTAAATCAAATGACTCATATTTATTCCACGATTTAGACATTTTATTATTAAATATTTTAACCTATATCATATATTATAGATTTTTTTCCATATAATAGGATAAAATTAAGAAATTTGTTGGGAATATTTGTAGATTTTGAGGTATAGAAGAATCATGTTATAAATTTTCTATCAAACTCATCCAATATAGAAATTTTTTATTTGGTAATATTTTCTTCCATTCCCCATCGTTGTATCATAATGAAAATTTAATCTCCCAAAACCTCACAAATATCTCAAAAATATATTGGAGTTGAATGTTATCACACAGTTACCGAAAATCTCCAAGGCATGTGTTGGGATATTCATATGGAATCCAAGAAAACTAAATTGAGTTAGATAACATTTCTGTTACAGGTGGTCTAATTTTAAAATTGGTGGAAGAAATCAGTGGGATCATGTTTGGCTTTATCCCCCAAAATCATGGTATTTAATAATTCATTAATGTTCTTAGCCTTGGATCCCTCTACTGTTCACTTCTAACTGTTAGTTTTTAACATTTGTTAAATACAGACTTGGTTTATTCTTTTTTAATATTCTTTATCATATTTATTCCTAAACCTGAGATTCCTTAGAATTCTTCATTACCTTTCATAGTTCAATAATCTCTCATAATGAATCAGATCAAATAACATAACCAAAAACTATTAGTGTATCATAGAAAATAAAATATTAATACGAAAAAAATAAAATCCCAAAAAATACTATGGATACTTATCCACCTTCACTGGAAGTGGTGAAAGAAATCTATAGTACTAAATGGGATCGTTAAATCATTTCGGCAAAATCAATTTATAAACTTTAAAAGTACTTAAACTAAAAAACTACTAACTCTATGTATGATGTTTTTTTGAAATTTATAGGTCAAACCCCTCATAATGTTTATGAAAAGTTAATAAATATAAAGTGAAAGACTGAGAGAAAAAGAAATTTCTATTTGGAGAAATGAAATGAAGAATTAGAATTGTGTTTTGGAATTCCATGTTTGTATGTATAGTTAAGGGATAAGTTAAATTGATTATCTATTCTTGTTTTCATATTTGAGACCTTGATAATAATTTATCCATGTATTATCTCCCTAAATAGATAATTCCATATTAATATGGTGAAATGCTTTGGTTAATGAATTTGGTGACATAATACCTTGTTTAATTAAAATTATTTAAAAATCATGCAATGGTTATGAACCACTTATAGAAAAATAGTCAATATAATTAATTTTTCAATATTAATCCATATAAACAAAAATCCTGAACTAATAAGATGAAAGAGATGATGAAAATAATGTATATGAATCAACCCAATCATGGACTAGAAGAGAAAAAATACTTCATGACACAAATTTCCCATTTTCTTATGTCACAGAGAACATAGAAAATAATCCCATAATACTTTACATAAGGGGAAAATAAAATTAAATAACCTAAATAAATACTGAAACATCCTTGAGTAGTATTATTACTCTAATAATCCATCCATTAATTTAAAAATTTATCCTTCCCACAAGCTACACATCAATCCTATATTTATAGACCATTATCCTCCACGATAACTTTGAATATAACCTATTTAATCAGATATTTCATCTCACTTTATCATCATTCAAATTTCTCTACATATTATGGATAAAACCAGGAGTAAAAATATCCATCAAACTCCATTTTAAAATATAAAATGTCTTATCAAGGAGTGGAATTCAACTGGCATGTTTATATTTATAATATATGTTCATTCATCATTTGTACCTCATTAAAAATGTGAGTTGTGTGAATTATAGTATTCCATGAAATAAATGTTCACACATTTCACGTCATGAAAGTCATTCATGTTTCAAAAACCAATTACATCCTCCCATGATTTTTCATTCTTTGAAAAACTCATAACATGAATAGATCTCACAAAGTGAACCATTAGTCTAATATCCACCAGTGAATTATGCTCTAAAATTAACACTACATACACTGATTCCTCATATGAACACACTTAAACCGTCAACTTACTCTTCTTACATGAATTATTCATGTTGTTTATGGTATTAATTTTGTATATTCATAAACATATTTTACCCGCTACATTCGTCCTAATGGTGAGTCACCCAATATATTAGGGGTCTTCCATGGTGTTTTTAGGCCTCACAGTCAATGTGTGTCGTGGGATGGAGCTTTTTAGTGGTTATCATGGTTGACTCTAATAGATATGGTGTGTTAGATATGAGAAAGAGGTGGTCCTTGGGTGAAAATGAGATCTATGTGGGGAGGGAGATAAATAGTAGAAGAGAAACACCCTAGTTTTAATTATGTACTAATAATGTCTTTAGGTACTAATTCTAAAATGTTTTATAGCATGATTTAACACTGTTTAATAAACTGAGATTATTTTTTACCTCTAATATGAGGCCCGTTAGGGTTTCAGTTCTCACAAAAGGCCTCTCGTGCCTCCAAATTTATAAGAGGATAGTAAACACCACCACTATAAGGGCCAAACAATAAAAATTACATAGTCTAGTTTCTTTTCACTATAATGAATTTATTTCATTTATAATGTTTTTAAGGTTATGAGTTTTAGATAATTAGGAAAAAAATCTAACATAAAAACCCCATTACAATGTGGATACTTTTAATAAGAATATATTTAGGATCAAAATAATGATGTAGATGCTCAAATTACAAGAGGGGGGGGGGGGTGAATTGTATACTTTAAAAATTCCTTTGGAACCATTAAAGTTAGTTACGATTAACTATGTTTTCTTTAAGAAAAGGAAAGGGCTATGTTTAACAAATTTAAACTTAAGAAAATTCACAACACCTCTAATACCAAATGAAAACTTGGAAAGAGATTCCGAAAGTAAGTTCCAGAAATATGGTTCCGGAAATTAAAACATAACAAAAGATTACAATATGAGATTCTACTTTAAAGAGTATAGAATCTAAATGAAACAAAGTACAAGTAAGGAAGTATAAGAAAGTTATACTTTCCTTATAATATAAAATGCAGCGGAAATAAACAGGTAGTAAAACTACAAGTAACAAGATATAAGTCTTTTAACCCAAAGAGTAGGGTATCCAACAACCTTGGATAAAAGTCCCTTTATTTATACTTTCAAGCAAGTCTGTATTACCCACACCAGGGTAAGCCCTCGATATGAAGATCAGAGTCTCTGTCTTTCTATCCCCGCAAGACCTCAACTTCAAGGTAGTTGTCAACCTCTGTCTTCCTCAGAAAGGAATCCCTCAACTTCAAGGTGTTGGAAACCTCTGTCTTCCTATCCCCGGAAGTCCTCGAATGTAATCACCAACATTCTGAGTCGCACAAAGCTTTGAGAGTTAATAAGAGCCTCTCTATATAGAAATCACTTCAAGCATGTAATCACATGAGTCAAAGATCAGTCAGCCTTTCAGCAGCTTAGCACTGAGCTCTTTCAAAAGGTCGGCCTCCTTTCCAACGATCATATTTTCCTTAAAAATCATAGGGACCTGTACACATGTAACTTAACCAACGGTTAGTTTTATAGCAGAATAGACGACATCATTTTATAACAAAACAAGTGTAATAGAATGTACGACACCGTTTAAAATCTAACTCAGAAGATTCGGAGTGAAGGTTAGGAGTGTAAGGAAAATAATAGAGTAGTCAAAATATAAAGGCATAAGAAAAATGAAAGTTCTGAGTCAAATATTCGGAGTCTGAATAAATTCAGAGTGTATAAAACAAAGATAAGAAGATTATGTTTAATAGATGAATTCAAAATAAGAATTCGGAATGAGAATTCGTCATCAGAATTTGTACTGAGAATTCCTCATCAGAATTCGTAATGGGAATTCATCATCAGAATTCATAATGAGATTTTATATTAAGAATTCGTAATGAGAATTTGTCATTAGAATTCATAATGAGAATTCAATGTCGAACTTCATAAGGATTCGTATCCTGAATCTGATGTAGAACTTAATTAGAGTTCGTATCTAGAGTTTGGAATGAAACTTTATTACAGTTCTCATCTGGATTTCTGAGTGAAACTTTATTACAGTTCTTGTCCATAATTTGGATCCTAAAACAGAATACTTCAAATCAAAGTTTAAAACAATTCTGACAAAATAGAAATGAATCTGAATCTTATACTTAGGAAAAATGTGAATGAAAATATGATAAGTATAATTTTTCTTACAAAAGCGATTTTCCTTATAAAAGCGATTTTCCTTATAAAAGCAATTTCCCTTATTAAAGCAATTTTCCTTATAAAATTAATTTTTGTTATAAAAGAAATTTTCCTAAAGATAAGGTGTTTGTGATTTTCAAAACAAGAAGGAATGGAAAAGTCATATGGAAAACCTTATTGAATCAACATATATTTTTACAAAAATATTAAATTTTAATGTAAAAAATGATTTCTTTTCATGAAAAATCATCATGAATTTAAAATTGACCTCTTCTTTACCCTTACCCATCTATAAAGTGTATGAAAAACTTTTAAGAAATGTGGGATGAGGAAAAAAGTCTATAAAGATATATAAAAACAAGAAATCTAATAGTCCAGTGAAAAACATGAAAACCCTTGATATGTTTACCTATAAATTAATTATCTTTGGGAGAATGAATTAAATTATTTCCCCTTGAAAACACACATTTTTTCTTAAGGAAAACATTTAAAACTGAGATCAAGAAAATAAAAACCCGTTAATGTAACTTTAGTAAAGTATATTCAAAACCAGTGTAAAAAATAACCAGAGGCCAGTTAAATCATTAGGATAAACATCTTTAATAACTCCCCACCTCATGACTATTAGTAGAAAGAGAACTACCCTATGTATTAGATATTTATAATACATATCACCCTTGAGATAATCTATATCAAGTGCACTGATCTTCATAAACTATAATGGGGATCCATCTATTGTATAAGCTATATCTAGCTCACCTGTTTCTCATATATTATGAAAACTAAAATTTCAAGTATAAAACATTTTATTCTATCCCATTTTCGTCATAAATTACCTTGAACAATAGGACAAGCAGTTTTCTTAAAATAAAACATGGTAGCTTATAAAGGATGCTAAATTTCAAATAATGTCTGTGGTGATTAGAAAATCAATTGATTACATATATTTTAAAACAAGAAATTCTTGTTGACTTCTGGTAATAAAATTTAAAACAACCCATAAAAAGTTTCTGTATAAAAACCTTTCATAGATTGTCGAAAGAGACATAAAATTCCCTTAATAATTATTTTACAACCATATAAATACATTAATTGGATAATTTATAAAATATTAACATTAAAGAGAAACATTAAAAGAGGGTTTTTAAAATAAATTATCTTATATAGAGTGTGAATCATAATGTATCTTCTTTATTGTAACATCATACCCCTCCACATTGGCTTGAAAATTGATTAGTGTGTGTTAGTAGGCCTTATGTGACATCTTTAAGACACCAAAGGATAGAAATAAATTCCATGTGATTCATAAAAATTCAGTGGATTATTTTCCCTTTGAAGATAAAACAACCAAACCAAAAGACAATAAATAAAAAAATCTCTATATGATGCATGAGTGATGAAATACAACACAAACAGAAATGAATCATACCACATCCATATCATAGTACAAAGAAAAAAAACAAAACTAACAAAACTAAAAGACCATAAACGAATCAATATAGAAATTCCCAACTTTTTCCATCCTCCAAATATGTATTCCCCAACCGAGGTTTCAGTAATAACTACTATAGTACCTAGATACCTTTCTTTTAGCCATTTCCTGATGTAAAACATCTATAAATTCACCAAAGTTCCCAAGCGGCGAGTGAGTATAAAAATTAGTAGGATCTCCCCAATCATTTCCCTAATGAATCGACTAGTATAGAAAATGTTATAAAATTTATATAAAATTGTTTAAAATAATTTAATTTAGTCTATACCAAATCCTATATAGTTTCCCAAACCCAACATTTTTCCAAACCAAATAGTTTCATAAGGAAGGAAACCCAACAAGTCCTCAAAAAATTTTTAGATTTCTATTTGGAATATGCATTCTATTTTCACATAACCAAATATCCACACATGCAAGTCAACCATGTATCTCCCTATACTCCTGAGTTGTGGTTTATCCTTTTAATAACTTTCACTTGGTGAACCATTTTAATGGGGGAAACATAATGCCCTTATCCATCCCATTTTGATGGGGGAACTTCATGTACTTATCAATCCCAAATTCAAATGAACACACACCATCCATGTATAAAAACATTATGTCATACCAATCATGCTAATAAATTTGAATAAAACATTTATTTCATTGAAAAAATTTATATATAAAATTTTCAATGCATAATAACATATTTTTTTAAAACCATCATTTTAAAATAATGTACAAAAATCATTGTCCATAAATAAAACCAATTTCCAAATTTCCAAAGAAAAATCACTATTGAGGTTTTGTATCAAGAATCACACATCTATCTCACAATAAAATTCAATTGATTCAATAAATTTGAAATTATTTATTCAATTTATAATTAAGAGGATTTGAGAGAGAATCCAAATACCTCTAAATATTTTTCTAAAATGAAGAACATAAAGAATTTAACAAACCATATTAAAAATATTTTAATCTTCCTTAGATCTTTCTCCCTTCAACCAAATGAACCATATCTCATTAGGAATGAAAAAATAGCATATATACATCCCCAACAGATTTGATCTATCATTCAAGGTGAGGTAGAAAGAAGAAATCTTTTGAAAACCACCAAGAACATTCACTTAGTGAGGAATTTGGTCCTCCAATGCACTTAGAGTAACATATGAATTGATCTTGGATCAAAAGGAAAGGTATCTAAATCATTATAAGGAAGGGGAAAATAAGTTATTAGTAAATTATTGGGAAACAATTCCTTATTGGGTTAAACAAAGTTAAATCCATAGTTTTGTATCTCATTTTTAATGGTGCATGGTTAGGTAAATCATGCGCTAACCATGAACGAGCTACTATCCCAAGGAGAACATAAATTGGTTGGATCACATGGTTAGAAAACCAGTTTTAAAACCATGTTATACCCCATTATATAGAATTTAACGGTTACTTTTGGACATCTTTATGGGTTGACTAAACAATGAACTAACCGTGCACCTTCCCAGTGAATTTTTTTCCCTTGCACAGTTTCTAAGAGGTGTTTCATAGTTTCAAATAAACATTATCAAACCATAAACCTCTAGAAAACATCTCAAAAATTCCAAAATCCATTAGAACCTCCTGAAACATAACCCAAATATTTTACATACTAAAAATAAATAAAATAAATGGTCAAATACCTGAAACCAGGGATGGTACATTTACCCAACCATTGGTCATTCTGCCCCCAAAAATTTGAAAAACACTATTTTAATGAAGGAGTTAAGACCATCGTTGCACCATTACTATCTCACGCTCACTTGTTTTTTCCGAAATCTACTCATTTTATCATAATACCTGCACTAGGCCAATGATTTTTCCAGGAAATAAATTCTATTTATTATCCAAAATCCATACCTGCATATGAACCATTGTAGCATTCATCTCTAGTTCATTGTTATCCCATCGAATCCCATGGTAAGTGTCATGTTGACACATAATAAATTGGGACACATGAAACCCATTATTCCCTGAACTAAGCCTAGCTGAAAAAGATAACTGACATTCCCCCTCACCAAAGTGTTAAATTGCCTAAAAAGGATTATATACCGAAGAGATAACATTCCCTGCTTCCCAAAATGATGATGCGTATGATGTGGAGAGATTATAAAGAACACATGATCACCCAACTCAAATGATAATAACCATTGAAAATAATCTATATTCAATTTATAATAACTTTGATCCATCTCTAATCTATTCTATAAAAATTGAATTTTATCCATTTTCACTTTATGAAGTCTTATTACAACCAATGAAGTGTCACCTGTTCCCCCACAAAAAGTGGTGAACGAAAAGGACACTGATAAAATTATTCAAAAGGATCCATATGTATCGAGGAAACATAATTATTATTATATGATAACTCCACTAATGGTTTTTTCTCCACCCATGAGCCACTAAAATCTATTATACAATCCCTAATAATATCTTCTTGTATTTGTATCATCCTTTCAGATTGTCCATCCACTTGATGATGATACACCATGATGTTGTTCAATCGAGTCTCAAGGTATTTCTATAAGGATTTCAAAAAATTGAGATGTAATCCTCAGACATCAGTCTCAAAATATAAAAAATGGTACGTAATTCCATTTTTACCACCTCTTGGATATAGATTTTTGGAAATTCCTCCACTGTATGAGATTCATGAATACAGATGAAATGGGAATACTTTGTGAGTTGATAAAATATCACCCATACGGAATCATTTTGTTGAACTGTACTCGGTAGACCTATTACAAATCCTATAACAATTTTCTCCTATTTAAAAAATTGAATTGGTATATACTACAACATACCCACTGGCCACTGGTGGTATACATTATCCTACTAATAGGTGAGGCATCTCGTAAAAAACTGTTCCACCTTTGTTTTCCTGAAAACCCACCAAATTTTTTCTTTAAGCGCCTTATACAGTTTTTTTATTCTAGGATGAGAATCCCATATTGTACAATAGTAATAATTAAGTAGTTATTTTTTATAAGATATAGGTGTGACTATCTGATATCAAATCCTCAAAACTAATCTATGATCATAATTCCATCCCTCAATGGTCTCCTAAACATTGATTTTTGACCTCCTAGAAATACATTCAGAATTAGATGCTTGTGCCTTTTTAACCTTATCGACCAAATCCAGAACAAAATAAGTTTGAAAGAAAACCACAACACTACCTTGGTCTTTACAAATCTAGTGCATGTCTACTATCAGCAACATCAGCTACCATTAATATAAAGTATCTTTTTCCAATAGACTATATGATTTACTTTATAATGCATCCCCAACTGAATTACTTTTACCCAGTGTATACACCATGTCAATGTCAAACATTTTAAGATACTCCATCCATATGCCTTGTCTTAGATTACAATCTCTTTGTGAGAAAAAAGGTTTCAACATCTTATGGTCTTTAAACACCGAGGATTTATCACAAAAAAATAATGACGCCATATATTCAAAGTATATGATACAATAAATAATTAAAAATATTTTTTTGGTTAGTTATCATCATGAAACCAAAAAATTACATGAGCCATACGAAACAATATGATCTATTTACATGATAATACACACCAATCTAGATCCCAAATAATAAAAATAAACCACATCTCATTATACTCATTTTTGAAATATCAATACCTATGATGATATTAGGTAATCATTAAACTCCAAAAAATATTTATAAAATTTTTCAGTATATTAAATGGCACAATTTTCCCTTCTACAAAACATCATAGGTGAATATAGTTGTAAAAATTGAAAAATAAAATTCCATTAATAACTATATTGTCCAAATAAACTACATATGTCAATGAAACTCTTTAGCAAGATTAAAGAAATGAAAAAATCTTTCTTTTATGGATCCATATAGAAACAATTTTTAGAGATAACATTTCCAGGAAAGCATATCTATTGTATGAAAAAATTACACTTTGAATGTTTTTCATACAGACCATGATCCCAAAAAATACCCAACACTATCTCCAAGTGTTGGTCATGGTCATCCTCTATCCTAAAATATACTAGTATGTCATATAAAGATACCACAAGAAAAGAATCAAGATACCATTAAAATATTTTATTAATCAATTCCACAAAGATAACATGTGTATTTTAAATGAGTAAAGGAATAACTACATACTCATAATGTCCATATATATTCCCAAAATCTGTCTTCATAATATCCACCTCCTAAACCCGAAGTTGGTGATATCCCAAACTCAATTCAATTTTAGAGAACCAGTGCTCTCACATCAATTTATTGAATAAATCATCAATGTATGGGAGAGGAATCCAATTCTTGGCATAACGTTATTATGATTATGATAATCTATACAACACTGAAGAGTTCTATATTTATTTTTCACTAACAAAACTAGTACTGACCATGGATATATACTTTACCAAATTAACCCTTTGATTTACAAATCTTCTAACTAAACTCTCAATTCAATTGATTATGTTGGTGTCATCCGATAAGATGGAAGTGAGATAAGAATTGTCCCAAGTAAGAGATCAATCAGAAACTCCACATACCTTATCGGTGGAAACCCTCATAAATTATTATAAAAAACATTAGTTAATAGATGAAACATTGTTGTAAAGTAGCAATTCTTGATCTCATCCACATATTCCAAGTTCATAGATTCTAACTAGTTTGATATTGTTCCAACTTTTTAAGAAAATTCCTGTTATACTTTCCTTTACATTTTGATCTTCTCTAAAGAGATGATTGATTCTATCATCAGGTTTAAAACCTGCCCTTTTGGTATAATTGTCGATGAAATCTTTGAATATTATCAACCAATCCATACCCAAGATTATTTCAATGGAATCTATATCAAGAATGGAAAAATTACAAATTATTTCTACCCCATAAATAGTTATAGAACATTATTTGATCACATGTACCTAGTATTCTCTTTGTCCAAGAGGATTTAGAAGTTTCAAAACAGAGGGAACCATCTCAACCTGAAAACCCATAAGATCAACAACACAAGAAGAACTAAATTAATGGGATGAACCCGTGTCAATAAAAGCTTTCATAAGTTTAGAATTTAGAAGAATAAAACCTATCACTATCAATGGTACCAATTCATCATCCATGATCACTCTCTCAGATCCATATAATTTCTTACTCACTCTACTTTTCCCTTTAATAAACTGTTGATATTGCACTGGTTGAGGAGTCATGGTATTTATATAATTACCATGGCTATGTATGTTCTATTGATGAGAGTTATTCTACTACACTAATCCCATAGAAGCATACTACATATGAAAAACATGATATATTTATCTACCACTAGACATTAGATTATTAAAATAATACTACAGAAGATTTCCATCTAGCTACAATTGTGACATGATCTATTCAGTGTTGTACAATCTCACTTTAAGTGATCAAAAGAAAAAAATTAAAAAATCAATTCATACTTTTGTTTAAGGATAAATATTAACTGATCCAACCATCTAATTTTGATTCGTACCCCAAATTTGGAAATTGTCATCCCTTTTCCGCTTATTCCTGACATTAGAGTTCCCTCCAATTCTTATAGGAGTCGACATGATTCCTCCAAGCATGTTTCCAATTATGTACTTTTTATAATGTTTCTCTATTAACCACCTATGTATAATATGATATAAATAGCCTGAAAATATTTGAGAAAATATCTAGCCTCAAACCTAATTAAAAAATTTGTGTCTTAATGGTTGCACTTGTAAAAAACTTCAGGTAAAAATTAGACTAAATTCATAAATTTGGATTTATACTTTGTCACCACGAGGTTATAACGTTTAAAATAGAATAATTTTTTTATTATTGAAATATGAAAAGTATGGGGATAAAAATGTTTACTAAAAAATTCTTCAAAATCATTCTATGTTATACCGAGGTCTGATTTAAACAGGACTACAAAATCCCGCCTCAAGAATTCATGATCTTCAAGAATGTATGATTCCATCTTCACCATCAGGTAAACTAGTATTCCAAGGAAAGTGGAGATTCTATTCCTCCTATTTAGGTAGAATTATTATTTTTAATGTTTTGAATAACTGCAAATGATGGGTGGATTTAGCTTTTGGAATTGAACCGAATGATCCACTTGCCGTGGTACATCACTTATATTCCATTTATCCATATATTAGAAGTACTGGATAATACTCTGAACCAACTACTGGTTCACCTATGGATCGGGTGAAACCACATTCCCAACAGCTTCCTTCATTTGGTTTCTACGATACCTAACAGGTGCCATTATCTAAAACCAAAAGTAAACTCTGTTTATTATCATTATATATCAATTGAAGGCTTAACAATTTTAAATTCACCATATGACACATATCACAACATTGATTTCAAAAGTTCAATAATTTTCCATTCTTTAGTAGATTAGATGATCCGTTTTACTCCCTAGATTTTTTGGTTGGATGATCCAAAGGCTTTCAACCAACCCAAATCGAGGACCAAATAAGAATTATTTTGAAACTCCAAGACCAAACGAACTGATACTGTTGGTAATGTCCCGCCCCTCCTCAAAGGATTTATAAGTGAAAGGTGTGTGGTTCTAGAACTTGTGTGAAATACCGAAGACACAAAAGGATTGACATAAATTCAAGGGCATCATAAATAATTGAGGGATAATTTTTCATTTTAATATAAACTTAAAATCCACAAGACAATACCAAAAAAAACCACTATATGATGCATGATTACTGAAATACCAAAATAACAAAACTGAATCAAAGCACAACTATATCAGAGTACAAATTGGAGACCAAAATTAAAGAAACACAAAGACACAAAAGTAAAAAACATAGTGATTACCATCATTATCCATGATAAAAATCCCCTTGCCCTACCGAAGGTATCAAGAATCGCTAATAAAGAACTGGGACACCTTGCCTTTACCTATTTCGAAATATAAAACATCTACAAACACATCAAAGTTTTAAAGTAGGGTATGAGTATAAAACTCTATAGGATTTTTCCAATGAGTTCCCTACTCACTATAATAGAATGGAACATATTAGCACACTTATATAAAACATTTTAAAATAATTTAACTCAGTTTATATAAAAGAATTTCTTTTATAAACCTAACAATTTTCTAAACCAAATAGTTTCCCAAGGTATGTAACTAAACTATTCTTTAAATCATTTCACATTTCTATTCGGTATACCCATTCCATTTCCAAACATCCAATCATTCTTCTCAACCATGTAACTCCCTATACTCATGTGTGGAAATTAATCCTTTCCCCAATCCTTCACTTGGAGAACCATTTTGATAGTGGAAACGTCATGCCCTTGTGCATACCATTTTATAGGGAAAAATAATGCCTTTATCCATCCAAAATTCACATGAACACATGCCAAAAAGGTATTCAAAATACTATTCCAGAACAACCACGCTAATAAAATTTCAATTAATCATTTATTTTATTCATGAAAAATTCAAAAAACATTTTTCTAGTTATCCAAAACAAGGAAAAATTTCAAAATCATCATTGGAAAATCATGATCCAAATGAACATTCCAAAATCAAAACTAATTAACAAAATTTAAAAAAACTATCACTAAATAGGTTTTATGTAAATAATTAGACATAATGTTTAAAATAACATTAAATAAAATTAATTATTTTTAAATCAACCCTTCAATTTACAATAAAGATTTGTTGAGAGAGAATTCACCTACCACTCAAGTGTAGGAGAAAACGAATAACAACATAATGAATTTGACAAACTAGATTGAAACTTCTATAAACATGCATATATATTTTTACCATAATGAAATAACCATATATAATTATGATGGAAATAATAGATCATATATCAGTCCCTAATAGATTAGATATATTATTCGAAGAGAGGGAATTAGAAGTAATCTACGAAACAAGCACTTACCGAAGAATTTAGGTCTCCAATGTACATAGATTCTCCTAAATACCACTATAGAATATAAAATAATGGTATAAATAGAATTTAGAGGAAACTTAATTCAGTTTATGTATGTATTAGTGAAAAAAAAGAGTCATTAAGGGGATAAATCGAGTTAGATCTACAGTTTTTGGATCTCATTTTTAACGGTGCATGGCTAGGGTTTGGTAAAATGTGCAGTAACAGTTCATAATATACTAAACCAAGGAGATCCAACCATGGTTAGATAAAATTGTTAGAAAACCCATACAATAACCCTAAAGTATTCCACTATCGATCATTGCACATTTTTTCTTGGGTATCTGCACATTTTGGCCAATCCATATGGCTGCCTAGTGAACCATGTTTTCCCTTGCAAAGTTTCGTAGAGGAGTTACACAATTTATACTAACCATGATCAAATTTGGCACCTATATAAAACCTCCATCAAGTTACAAAATACAACGCAACCTCATTATACATAATCCAATCACTTTATATACTAAAAATACATAAATAAGGGGCCAAATACCTGAAACTGGGGGTGCTATATTTATCTTCTAGAATGAAAAACACAAGTTAATTGTTTAATTTTTTAAGAGACCTTTTTAATTTAATTATTCCTTTTATTTTATTTAATATTATATTATATTCATTAAATTAATAAATTAAGCTTAGTTCATATGTTTTGATGATATTCCACTCTTTATATTCAAAATGAATTTAGTTGGTTGACTAGGCTAAAAGTTATCCTTCTTCCACCATATCATGATTAATAATCATTTAATAATAAAATTTTTATACATAAATTGTAATTTTCAAAAAAATACTGATATATGATTATGAAAAATTATCTGTGATACGATAATAGAGATGGTAGGTCATATATATACTTCTTTTACGTTTCTGTTTTTCAAAGATCCTTATGGAAAGAAAGTAATTTTTTTTTAAAATTTATAGAATTATCATAATGAAATAAATTACATATTATATATATATATATATATCATCCATGTTCTTTAGTAATGAAGAAGAAATCAGACTACTTCATGAAGGATGTTGATCACATATACACAAAAATGGCATTTTTATTTTTCAGTAAATGGAATATTATTAAAATAAATGATGTATTATATATTTATAATGATAAATAAGCCATTAATATAATATATCTATATATAGTAAATCCATATTTACAATCATATTTTAGTGGTGGTGATGGAAAATTAATTACATCAGTCAACGTCAGTGTAGTCCTCCAAACACATGAATGATGGATTCCTTTTACATATTGTGTAGGTAGGAGATGGATATGTGTAATTACATTAACATAATAACATCTTAGAATATTGGGGATAATTATGTTATTATATCATGGTTTTTAATTAATATTTGAAAGATTTATATCAATAAAAAAAATAAAAAAACACTTGGTTAAGAACTATACCGGCACTTAAGACAACCTCTAACGGTTCACTACAAAAGCGTTACATGGATGAATGTATGATAAAATAATGATTCTAGGAAATGGATAGGTATGTAAAGAAGGGATTTGTTTAAGAATTTTATGAATAAAAAATTATTTTAATGTGTGAAGAAAAGAGGAGAGTAGGTTCCCTTTTATAAGAGAAGAGAGGGGCACTCTGAGAAATACTTGAAATATAAAACTAATAAAACTTATTTTCCTTATAAAAATGTGTAAAATTGATAATAATGATATATAATATTATTATGAGTCCATATAATTCTCTAAAATAAAATGTGGACAAGTTTATATTATCTTTTAACACTTCTCTTATGGTTTTAACCCTCGTTAACTTTTTTATCACATACAATGATAACAAGGTTTTTTACACTTTGAGAGTCAAGATAGAAACTATAAATGAAAAAATGGACCATAAATTGAATATGGTTTATATTTTCAACAATATCCTAATTACCTAGATAAATATATATATTTTTAAATAAAAATCATTGAATAGAATTTTATTAATTAAAAATTTCATTAACATCAATTTTGGAACAACACATTTAATTTTACCTAAAAAAATTAATACATTGATTGAACTCAAATATAATCCATAAAAACACATAAAGTATTTTATAATTATATACAAAATTCATATAAAATTATAAATCTCTCAAATAATAATGTTTTTAGAGTTTTGATATTGATTTTTTTGATTTTTTTTTTATTTTTTGTGCATGCAGTGTCTTAGTGTTTCATAAGAATAGATGGAAATTCTATAAAAAATGTATAAATAAATTATGATTATGAAAAAAATTATTCATATTTGAAATTAATATTTATAATTGAAAACATCATCGATTTATCCTTATGTCACAAATTTAGAGATAATAAAACAAAGAGAATGACATTATTTACACTTCTTTAAATGAAAAAAATAAAGGTTAAAATCAAGTCAAAATTGAAACAGAAGGTTATATATTTTAAATTTAGATGTTTATGGATGATTTCTACTCATACAATAAAATTATGGAAAGTGTTTGGTATATTTTGGAGTCGTTATCATATTATTCGTAACCTAAATTACTATATTTGTATTTACTTTGTTTGCATAAATTTACCAAGGTTAGTATTCATAATTACAAAATGGGACCAATATAAAACTTTTTGGACCCAATATTTAAAAATATGTAATCAGTTTTTCTATTGAAAATATATTTTTTTCTAGAATATAATTTAAAAATAAATAGGAAAAATTTGATGAAAACTATTTTTATAAAAATTCCTTTTTATGTAGAAATTTTTTTCTATACTAAATTAAAAAATATATTTTACTAAAACGAGTATAATTGTGTCATGTTCCATAAAAATGGAAAAAAATAATTTATTAAAATTAATACAAAATAAAATTTTACCTTATAAACTATTTAATAGAAAATACAATTTTTAATAAAAATCAATATTTTCCACAATTCAATAAAAAATATACCATTTCATAAAATTATAAAAAATTAATCACAGGATAAAGATGACAAAATGAATTCAAAAATTAAATTAATTTTGGATAATTAAACTAATAAAATTTTAAAATCAAACTTTTAAATAAAACCCTATAATAATTTTTTGACAGAGCTATTTCTATTTTGCTTTAAAAGATACTTCATATTTTTATAAATAACACAAGTGTCTAATTCCTAAATAATAATACATATGAAAATGATTTATTCTATAAATACATAGTTTTTTACATTATTCCACCTTTTGGTAAATTTATTACCCAAAAATTTATTCACTTAGTAAAAAATTTTGGATATCTTTCCCTCATAATGATTTTATATTTACCTATTGCTTGATTATCCATATAGTTTTTACACCAAACCATAATGTGGTGAATAATATTATTTGACAAAAATTGATCTATACTATAAATAATATGTAATATATATTACTAACAATATATTTTATATTCTAACTAAACTATTTTAGGGCTAAAAAAGAGATGAGTATGGCTCGCATTTCCTTGACATCAAAAATAGAAATAGGAGATGTTCCTGGAATAAAGCTAAAGGTAAGGAAACTTAGTCATAAAATGATCCAAAATAATACAAGATTTTATATTGTCCAATTAACTATGGTCTTAGGGTCATATTTTTAACAAAATGTATAATACTTTTTAATGGAAATAATTTTTAAAAACAAGATCACCTACCTCGAAAGAATTATCTCTACTCTTATTATCTGCGTAACTAATCACCATACACTATGTAGTCCTCATATTCTGCTAAACCATATTCAACTTTACACCCATTTCCTCTAACAACTATGGTCTCATCAACTTACTTTCACTTACATCATACGAAAAAGATAGATTCTAGTACTTTTTTCTATATAATTCCCAAAAGGTTTCATATGAACACTAGAAGGAAAATATTATTATAAAAAAACTTGACTAATAGAAGGTGTCAATCCCAAAATCCTTGTTAATTAATTGAAAAGTCATGAATCATATGTTTCAAGGCCGTAATTATTTTTTAAACTATTCATCATAATGAGTTTGAAAAGATATAATGAAATTTGATAAGTTCTTAAAGACTACTAAAGATGGTTTGGAAAATTTTATTAAATATTGGATCACGGTCATATACAATAGAGATAGTAACTCCATGTTACCTAACTATATCCTTTATATACAATTGTAAAATATTATCTTGACACAAAATATATTTAATATGAAGCAAATGTGCATATTCAGTTAGTCAATAAATAATAAAATAAATTAAATTATTACCTGGGGAAGTCTTGGGAAATCCCACTATGAAATTCGTGGATATATTTTCCCATTTCCATTATAGTTCTGGAAAAGGATAAATCATCCTGTTTCTTAATTTTCATTCTTCTTCAAACTATTAAAAATTAAAACATTTAATAGTAATGTAATAAATATCTATTTTATTTCCATCCCATTAGCAATACTTTTGAAGGTCTCTATACTTCTTAGTGCTATAAGGATGAATGGAAAGAATTGAACTATGAGATTTAACAAAAAATTAACTCTCCAAATTAGTGTCACATGTCACACAAAATCTCTTTAAAAATCCTAAAACATGTCATTTTTTAACATTAAATTATAGTATATTTCCCTTTATAAGAAATTATACCTTTTTCTGAAACCTTGAGTCTTCCTTCTAGGCTTTCTTAAGCTTTTTTACATGTATTATTTCACTGAAACTAGAAAAAAATAAATCAAGTTCTTAAATGCACAATTTATAAGCTAAAACTCATAAATTAATTAATAAAATGTTTTTATTCAAAGTATAATCTAATGACCTAATACTTTTCACTTATTATTACATAATTTTTTAACATTAAAATCTATTAATTACAACAAAAATATCATTTGGCCTAGTATCTTTAGATGCCTGGGTTCATCATAGATCATAGTGTGACTAAAGTAAAACTTTTTTATTTTATTATCCATGATGATATTTAAATATTATTGGTATCCTAAAACATCAAGGGATAACTAGGGGAATACAAAAATAAATGGTATGAGTTAAAAATATAGTAAGATAATAAACATGATAAGGTAACATATATTATATGTCAACTATATAACATTATTTCATAAAAGTGAATATTAATGAATAATAAAATTTAAGCATCACAAAATTAAATTGGTATCATAAGATAAATGAATAATAGTATATGTGGTTGTAACATATAATTTGACATAAACATGAGTCTTGAAAAACTGGTGAGATAACATAACATGGTGGATGAAGTCCCATAATAGATTAGGTTCACTATCTAATCCCTTTCATGATGCCTGAATATACTAAAGAATTAACCAATGCATTGGAGTGATTTTGAGTTATACCCCTCATAATATGTTCATGAGTTATATTTCCATATAAAGTAAACGAATCATAAGGAATAAAACAAGAATTACTCATGTAAAATAATTGAGTTTCATAATCCTGTATCATATCATAATAAAAAGATATTTCATAGATAAATATTTTGATAAATGGACATAAGGTACGTATTACCACATTAATGTAATGGATAATAATATAGGTATTTATTTGAGAGACATATATACGAAATTTAGAAGAAAACTATAACATAAATAGTTGTCTTCATGGATGAAATTGTCTTTAAAAGATCAGATGGAATATTTCATGAGGTCAATACCATTTTTCACTTTGAAGTCACTTCTTCAACATATAAAAAATTTAAAAACATTATTGAAAAAAAATTGAAAAAAAGAAACATAGAAACATATAAAGGGATCATGGATGAATTAGTTGTTTCTGGAGGTGGGAAATTCCATTCACGCTAAGTATATAAAAAAATTCATTTTAATTTTTCATTAAAAGTTAAAAATAACTTGTTCAGAAAATTATATGAAGATTACTTTTAAATAATTTCGAAAAAATTAAAACAAGTCTTAAAAACTCATTAATAAATAATTTAGAGAATATTAAAAATATAATTAAAAATATTTTTGGAAAACATGGATATGGAAGCTAACGAATTTTTGACCGAAGATAGAAATAAATTTAGGTTTTCATAGAAACATTTTCTCAATCATTTTATGTACCAACATGTAAAATGGTAATATTACTTGAAAATTTCCAAAATAACAAGAGGAGAATAAATTATATTGTATTGAAGACATATATATAAAAAAATTACTCCCTGGGAGGATTAATCGTAAATAATCATAAATAATATTGAAATTGTCAAATAAATACTTACCACAATTGTAATGTTTTATTCATAACCCAACAAAATAAAAAAATTAAAATGAAACTTTAAATACCAATTAAATAAAAATATTCACAAATGGTCCCTATATACACCACACAAAATAAATAAGTGGCGAATATGACATATGTCTCTTGAAAGTAAATGGGAGAAGAGAAATCCATTACCTCATGTCCATACTTATCATGCTTTTTATTTATCTCTCATTTAATAAATGTATATAAATTAGTTATTTTCCAATGAATTATTTCAAGGTTAAAGAACTTATACTGAAACCTTTAAGATAATTTATTTTAATGAAATAGCAAATTACTTACTAAGCTACACTATCAATGTGTATTTTGAGATAGTTTATTACTTTTCATGCTTGTTATTTATCTCCCATTTAATAAATGTATATAAATAAGTTATTTTCCAAATAATTATTTCAAGGATAAATAACTTATACTCAAACCATTAAGTTAATTTATTTTAATGAAATAGTTAAATACTTACTAAGCTATACTATAATTGTTTATTTTGAGAACCCCTGATTCATAATTTCAAAATGACATTGATGTGTTCAACATGTTCGAAGTGTTCTTTTTTTAATCACATATATAATAAAAAACATGAAATAATTATCCATTTTATACATAATGAATACTTTTAAATCCAATCATGAAATATGATTATGAAAAATGAACTATTTTAAAATCATGGGGATAATTAGTGGCACGTATACCTGAATAATGTATCTTTTTTTAGTGATGATGATGTAAAGAAGTTAAGTTTTATTTCATGTTTCTTTAATGATCATGTAACAATTATATATTTTGGGAAATATTTTTTCTAAATATATTTAATCATTTTTACATATCTCATTACACGTAACACCATGATTATCTTGCGTTATATGCAACCCTCAGTTTAACTTCCTATATATTCAACTTCGAGATTTTCTTTCATTACATGAAACAATGATATTAGAATGAGTTACATGAATACTACGTTTATCTTGCATTATAATGAACACTGAGCATAAACTAAACATGACATACTATTAAAATATTTTTATTTAATATAAAATTTTCTATCTTACCAGTGGAATACAGTATGAATATAATTGAAAAATAATGAAAATATATGGTTTACACATGTATATATAATTAATTATTTTTTGACCAATTAACAATAAATAAAACTAAAAAACCATTTGAAAACAACAGAAATCTTTTTTTGAAAAAAATATTTTTATGTGCACAAGTAGATCTTACCTTAATAAATTAATCAAAGATATTTTGGTGAATTATTTTAATGAAATTTATGTATTATATATTAAATAAATTTTTTAACATTTATCTAATGTGCTTTATAAGCCTGAGATAATTTTAAATCCAATTCTGTACTTAAAAATTGTTCTTTTTCTAAAAATTAGTTGTTTTTCCCTTTACATAATAATTATTTACCATAAATTTTTACCATTTGAGAAAAATTATTGGAAAATTTTAACATAATTTTTTAAATAATAAATTTAAAATTTTCTTTGAGTGATATTTTGATAATTTTCTGAAATGTTAAATTTTATTATGAATAGTTAAAAATAATGGTTTTTATAGAAAATATTACATTTTCATTCTTGGAAATTACAATATACATTTAATTTTAATATTGTTTTGTTAATGTAATTTGGAAAATAAGTTCCATATTTTTAATCTAAATAATTTTTTTTATTTATTGGGAAAAATATAAAATTTTACCAAAATTAATTAGTAAAAACAACAAAAATTAATCACCATGGTTAATGTAAAAATGGGATTACTAATGGGATAAACTAAATAAATAAGGGTTAAAATGAAAAAATATAAAAAACTTTTTGGATATAAATATTTATAATTTATCCCTTATATGATTTATAATTTCTTTTTTTGGTGCTTTTGTATTGATAAAAATGTTGGTTCACATTTTTCTTTTCAAATATTAAAGGTGTGCCACACGCCTCATCTATGAAAGGCCACCAATATTATCTTCAATTCACAATTAAAAAACCAAATGGTTCAAAAAATAATTTAAAATTAAAATTCATTACTTCCATACTCTCATCTTAGAACCATTATTTTGGCCATAAAAACATCTAGGATGACTTTTGGTGCAAATTGAAATAATTCTTCCGAAGAAGAGTTAACGTGACTAACCAATCGTTTTATTTTATTTATTCTTCAAAAATTCTCAAATAGTAATAAAAAAATGTTATAATAAAATAATTACTTTAAATATAATAATATTTTGTTAGGTTATGGTAATTTCATACATAAATCTTCAGTTTCATCAAATCAGACACAAAATCATCATTTATGTATACGATGAACTACCACCTCATGAACAGAAGTGATGTATTTTTTATTGTATTTTAAAAGGATGTTAATAAGGTTATATTAAATGAATATATATTTTATTTTAAACAAAATTATAATTATGCATTAAATTTATCCCTTATAACTTCTTACTTTTTATTCTATGGGGTATATGATAACGAAGTTTGTGTGTACGACGGTCCACCACCTCGTGAATCGCTGTGATTTTTTTCACTAACACTTTAAATAGAGGGTCATAAGAGTAAAGTTAATTAATATATGTGATATATATGGAATAAAAATTATTCTATAATTTTAGTATATTTTGTTACCTTTATTTCATTTCATCCATAGAAAAAATATAAACAACGTTGGTGTATACATACGACCTGTCGTCTCCATGAACAATGAATTTCATTTTCTATATATGGAATTTACAGATTACTCTAAATATATATATAATGACTATATATAATGTTTTTATCATGTTTATTAATTTATATATTTTTTAAACATGATCACAGTTATATTAATGAAAATAATGAATCTAAACAAACATGAGAAATAAAGTAGTTGTTACACGAAATGTCATTTTAACATGAAATTGTCAATAAAAAAGTAATAAATTGTCATAAGTAAATAATATATGGTATGATATATATTTATATATATGTTTTTTAATATATCTATAATAAAATTATAATAATTATACAAGAGGTTTTAATGTGTATGAATCAAGTTGATACAGAATATAAGGGATTTATAGTCTCTATCTTATTTTTAGGAAACATATTCCAATTCACCACTTTTATAAATTGTGTGGACTATATGACATCCATTTGAAATTTCATATCATGAATATAATTATTCTCATGAAATTTAACATTTAATTTTATGTTATTCTTTTTTTTCCTTCTGATTCAAAATATTATTAAAGAAATATTAGATTCTTGTCTCAATTTTCTTTCTTTGAGACACCTTTGTTGTTTTTCACCTATGTTATTTTATGGGGTGTATATAAATAAAATTTGAAATATAAAGTTATAAAATCATTTATTATCATGATATTTATTGTTTAATTTAATTTTATTCTTTCAGGGGTCTTATTATTAAATGTTACAAAAAATGGTAATGGGTTTGTGTATAATCTAATCATTTATCAGGATTATTTTTTCTATGCTTATAATGTTCAAAATATTATGATCCATATCTAATGAAACTCATGAATTGTATTCTAATATTGTTATTTCATGATAATAAATATGTTTTCTTCATTTTACTCTATCTATTAAATATTTCAAAATAATTTTTTTAAGAAAAATCATATTTATTTTTATCATCTATCGAAACCCATTTTTATTAAAAAACTATGTGCTCAAAATATATTTTCAATATTTTCATCTTTATAAAAAGTATTTATTAAGGATATATTTATCCATGCTTTAATGTTTTAGAATGTTTTTGAAAGTAATATTCATGTTATTTTATAAAAAAGGTCTATTTTCCTTTTAAAAAAATGTGAATGAATTCATTTTTTAGAGTGCCAGACATGATAAGAATTCCCCCTATCATAGCCATTATATGATTTTAAGAACACATTATATGTTTTCAATGTTTATTATTAATTAAAAGGATTTAATTTTTTTTATGAATTTTTAGTTTTAAAATGTGATTTTCTTAAATGGTTATTTTCCTTAAGAAATGATTTTAATGATTTTTATATATTCCTTTATAAGATTACATGTTTATTTTTAAGGAAAAATATTTTGATATTGTTTTACGTCTTAAAAGGAGTTTCTCAATTTGAAATGTGCATTTTCTTCCAGACCCGATCCATGTAATATTTCAAAATCATTTTTTATCTAAGATGACATCCTTTGATGTTACTTATTAATTACTGAGGATATTATCCAAAGAGACCATTATTATTATTTTTGGGATGGTTTTTGTTTATGATGAAAATATGTTTATGTCAAACATAGATCTAGAAATTTCGTTTATTTAATTATTTTCTTGATGTTGGAACCTTTGGTTGAATTTCAGGTTGAGTTCCTGGTATGAATTTTTGATTTTTAGAGTTTTGCGTGGGTTTTTAGTTTGTTCAGGGTTTTTATGCACAATTTTAGGGTAAATCATATGTACTGTTATGGTATAAGGTGTTCCCAGTTCATTTTCTTCTTGCACATTCTGAATTGCACATTTTGAGAATGGATTTGGATTGATCCTGAAAGGTATGAGTAAAACTATATGACATGAGAATTGGATTTTATAGCATGGTTTATGGGATACACATGATTAGAGGAAACCATATGAAAAGCATGTTGGGAGTCCTGCATATTAGAAAGTGTCATTTTTCTTGATTGGTACATAGTTTGGAAAACCCTGTGGCTAAACCGTGAAAGATTCCCTAGTCATTAAAAATGTAAACTTTCCCCTTTTTACCCTCATCCAGTTTAACCATATTTTTGGTTTTCACTATGTTGTGGAACCTAAGAACACAAAAGGGCTCTATAAAACCATCTTCCCTTGCTCCCCTTCTACCATTGCCGTTATGTTAAGGTTCATAAGTAAGATTCTTTATGTTTTTGGTCCATTTCCACTTATCTTCTTCTTTCTGTCTTGGATTCTTTGTTTTTCATGGTGGGGACTTCCTCTTGTCTGAACCACAAGGGATAGGGTTTATTTTTGGTTTAATTTATTTTATTTTAGGTTGTGGGTATTGTATATTGGGGTGTATTCTTCCTTCCCATGATGTTTCATTGCAATCACACATCATTGAGGTACACATTTACATCCATTTACATTTTGAAACAACACATTTGATACTTGATCTTTATTTAATGGTTTCTAAATATGTTTCCCTTCCTTGTGATGTGTTATTATAAATTTATCGGCGTTTTCATAATGGAAACTTGTTGAAAATGGTTTTATAAGGTATTATTTAAATATGTTTTTATTTATTTTCATATAAAGTGGTTAATAAAATGGAAATTTATTTTTAAAAGTGAAATTGTTTGATTTTGGTGGTTTTTCCCTTGGTTATGGTTTGGTAATATGGTTTTATTGTGAATTGGGAGTTTTTTATAGGAATTGGTGACTTTTGAGTTTTGACTCTTATGCATGGCTTGTTGTGTTTGGTGTTAAAATAAGTAGTGTTTCTTTAAAAATGGTTCTTTCATATTAATATTATTTTTAATGTAATTTGAGTTTTTTATGTGTGGGAATATGTATTTAAAAAATAATATTATAGTTTTTCAGGAGTACCTCATTATTTTTCACTATAAATATGTTCTATGTATTTTTTGAAAGATTTGAAATATGTTTTAAAAAGGTTTTGAGCTATAAAAGTTATGAAAGCTAGTTTTCTAAAGAAAGTGGGATTTTTTTATATAGATATTATTTTTTATATTTCTTAAATGTGTGAAATGAATTTTTCTATTGTTTCTAAGATCATTTTTTAAATTGGTCTTGTGTGCATGTTCTTTTGAAAGAAACATTTCATAGGGAATTGGTTGGATTTCACGCATGATTTTTTTATTGTTTTTGAAAATGTGTTTTATGAATTGTGCGAGTAATGTGACTTGTATTTCAAAATGATAATGTAGATTTTAGTATATTTAAATAGTATTTCAAATGTGTTCTATAATGTTTCACCCATTGGGACCTTTTTTGTGTCATTTCATAATTTTCACCTTGTCTTGGAAATGGTCTTGGTTTTGAAATATAAATCCCTATTTGGCATTGAACACATGAAATTGGTAATTCATATTGACCTTGAAAATGGTTTTTATTTTGAAATTTAAAGGCCCATTTGGAATTGATCATGTGAATGTGGTATTTTATATTTTCCTTGGAAATGGTATTGCAAATGTTTTGGAATTGGGAATGTTAAAGGCGAATTTGGCACATTGTGTTGTTTTGGAAATTGATTCTTGGAACTCTTGTGATGTATAACTCAAGTGTGATTCTTAGAATGTTTTGGAAAACGGATTGAAAAACTATGTAGCGTGAAGGCCCGATAGGTATTTTATAATTATTTTCAGAGAGGATTTTATTTTTTGAAATTGTGGTTTCCATTTGATATTAATTGTTTAATAAATGTTGTTTTGAAAGAAATGGATTCTGATGTGTGTGTGTGAGATACTTGGATTATGTTTGGAGATCACTGGACCATCAGATATGATCTTCAATTGTTGATCATTCATGTGAACACTATTAGTATTGGCTTATGTTTGGGGACCAGTAGACCTTGGGATGAATGCCCCCTTAGTGGATCGTGCATGAGAACATTATTTGTATTGGATTATATTTAGGGACCATAAGACCTTGGTATGAATTCCCCTATAATTGATCATTAATTAAAAGGTTGTGTGTTATGTGTCCTATAAAATTTTTCATCGAGTATTATTATTATGATATTCTTGGGTGTCATCTAGAGGGCCGAGTGATGATTTCTTGTCAACTATTATTAGAGGGGTTAGTACCAGCTAGATTTTCTGAGAGGATAAGTGAGACATGCCACTATATTGGTTACTTAAGATAATTTAGTTGGTTATTAACTATGGAGATGCATCATTTCATGACATTTGGGTATGATCTAAGTACGTCTAGTGATTTATTTTAGGGATGTCTAGGAAATTCCAATGATTTACTATTTTTATAATATGTTTATTTCTGGTGCATGTGGATATTAGACCTAATAGTTTATTTATACTTGTTTTGTTCCCTATAATTTATATATAGACCCATTTTGGTCACATATTATGGATTTATATTTGGGATTTGGATTTAAATTTGGTGGTAGAAAGTGAAACTATTTTTAAAAAAGGAAAGTGGTGTGTGTTGTTTTAGAAAAGGGATTTATAGAGAGATATGTTTTGTTGATCAAAATTATTAACATATTTTTAGGAATTTATTTGAGACTCGTGTTTGTGGAATATTTCTGGAAAGGAAATTCATGGACTCTATGTTGATTTCCCACTGAGATATTTAGTATCACCCCCTCCTTATGCCACTCGACATTGGTAGACCTAAGCTATTTTGCAGGTTCATGTTTCCAGTTCGGGTTTCCTTAGGATTATGTTTCTATTGTTGTTGGTAGTGACCAAGAAGTCATGTTGAGATCTTGTTTCCTGGATCAGTTTTAGTTTTGTTTTCAGTTTTTGTTCATTTATAAGCTTTTGTATCTGGTTTTGTTTATATATTTCTTGATGTTTAGTTATTGTTGGTTTAGATACATGTTCATTATGGATTTTGATCCTATTTGTTTGTATTAGCAAATCATTTCCATTGGATTTTTTAAGACCAACACTAGTTTTCCACCTATGTGGAATGTTAATTCCCTTAAGTAGATGTCTCAGGCTTGTTCAGGTGCCTAGTCAGATGACATCCTAGACTTGTTCATGAAATAATTGTATCAGAGCCAGGTTCTTGATGTTTTGGTTGTTAGGTAGATCACAGATTAGAGTCATAGGAACTCAGGAGGTAGTTATGGGAATAACCTCATCATCCTTTTCCCTTCTATAGCCACAACATTCCAAGGGTATTATAGGATTTTTTTTTCTTTTTTGGATGTGCAGATGGGGAAGGACAATGAAGGCAATCCAGTGCCAGGTTTTGATCTAATATGAAGTAGAGAACCATTTGAAGACCGATTGAATTGTTCAAGGTCCTCTAAGTGGTGAATGGTTACTTGGGGCATGGCCCACTAACCATGTAATTGGGTTAGGCATGGCCACTGGTTCTTCTTCTTGGGATTCTTGAGCTAGTTGTTTCATTTTTTGGTTTTGGATAGTGTTAGTTTTAATTTGGTTTGATTTTGGTTAGTGTGGGTTGATTATGAACCAAGAAAATAGTTTGTTAATAAAAATGGGTCTTTTAAAATGGAAATGGTTTTGGAAAATCAGTTTTAAAAAAGGAAAAGGATTTCAATGAATGAGTTTTGTTGTGAATGTTAAACCTGATGATTGAGTTGGATTGGAAAAATTTTGATTTGGAATTTGGAAAGTGGCCTTAGACAAAGACTGTTTAGTATTAGAATGAAAAGTTTGGTTTTTAGAACACTACTCTGGTTTTTTTGTGCTATTTGGCTTGAGGGTTAATTTTTTCTCGAGGTGTTCTCTTTGGTTTAGTTTTTGTTTGATGTTGATTTTTGTTATGTGTTTTTATTCTGTTAAGAATATGTTACCTAGATAGGTCCACAAGGTTTCTTGTGGATTTCAACCTATTTTTGTTTCTTCTATGATATTTTCTATCTTCTGTGGTGATAGTGTTCTGTATGTGACTCAGGATGGTTTGAGGAAATTTATAATGTCTTCAAATCACTGGGAATTGTCAAAGTAGTGATCCTTTAGACGTTTATGGATTTGTTTGAAGGTCTAAATTTGGATCAATTTTGGGTGGTTTTTCCATCATCATTTCAAGTTGGGATGCCATGGAGAGCATTTAAAACCAATTTGGTATGATGGTTCATGCCATAGAAGGTGAAAGTAAGGAAGGTGGAAGAGCTCTTGGGTATTTAAAAAGGTCAGCAAAATATGAAGGCAAATGTTGACCACTTTAAGGAGCTAGTTCATTTCTTTCCAAAGATAGCATTGGAGGATAAAATAAAATCTCCTCTCTTTCTTTTGGGGATTATTCCAGAGATGAAGGAGAAACTCCCATCATCCGATAGATTCCACTTTGAGGATTTTTTGGATGAGGAATTCTTAGCCGAGTGGGTTCCCAGGTTGTAGTCAATGGTAGTTACCACCCATGAAGGTTCCTCTTCTGGTGATAGGTGTGTGGTAGAGGAGCCTAAATCTAAGAAGCCTCTTTTTTTATTTCCGTATTCACAACCATCATATTATTTCTTGGTGTGTTTTCAATGTGGTCAGTTTCAGAATTTATATCCATATTTTTGTAATCTTCTAATGGCATGCCTTCGTTGTGGCCATTTGGGTCATTTGGATACTTTTTGTAAGAATAATTTCTTGAGGAATAATCCTTGATAGGAGGTTTCTGGCTCTTAACTATGGGTAACTAAATGATTTATGACATCGGGGCTCTATCCATAGGCCCCAGTGTGATGCTTTTCACATAGTTAGGAATCATGGGTGGGCCAGTGTGGTTAGACCAGTTTTTGTCTCCAGTATTAGAGTGGAGATGGTCAAAGTTTCTATGTAGTTGTTTTCCCTACTATTATGAGAAAACATTTTTTAATAATCTTGGTGGTTTATTTATTTTGGAATCCTAATGTTGGTTCCTTATTTTAAATATGAGCCTATAATTATTAGGTCTTTCTTTTGTGTGATTAGGATTTTGGGGACATGTTCTGATTTATAGTCGTGATATCTTTAGATATGTTTGAGTCTTGGGAAGTTGAGGAACTGTGGGGCTATTTTCTATTTGGTTCGAGTTCCTCCCATGGTGTTTCTACTTGTGTTGAGGGTTTTTTGTCTGAGTTTAGAGTTCCAGTATCAGTTCCATTATGTTAGGAGTACCCACGCTGGGCCAATCCAAAGACATTCCAATGTGTTATTCATGTTCTTATGGGGGAGAGAACCTTACTCCTTTTTATGGTTCATTCCATTGTGGTTTCTATTATAACCGATCATGTGTGAATTATGGTAAAATGTAACACCCCAATATTTTATAGTACGTTATCTCTTCAAAGAAATCAATAACTTGTGTTACACACAACACTAAGTTTGAGTGCATCATGACATACCAATCTAGCCATTCAAAAAGATATTATGAATAATATTAACTAAATTTGTAATTTTATATACTCCATATAATTTTAGAATCCATATTATGTGTTTGTTAGACATAATATAAGAACAAATTCATTTTTTCAGATAAAAGAAGTATTTTTCCAAAAAATGAAATTTTACCACCTTTTAATGGAAAAACCCTTTTTAAATCCAATATTTGAAAATTTTATAGATTCAATTTGGAAAAATAAACTTCTTCATTATAATCGGGACACAAAACATTAGTTTCGATAAAGTTTTGGTGTTTTTCAGATAACTTTCATATTTGGTAGAATAGTGAAAAATACAAAATTTTAATTGACAACAACTTTTTTAATCAAAATAATTTAATGTGCTCAATTATAAATTTTAATAGTTTGAAAGTATAATTATATTATATTTTTATTATTTAATATAATGTAAGCTATTATAAGTAATTTCACATTTAAATTTGACATAAACACATGTCAATCTTTTGATTGTTTATACTTTTTTAAAACCCACGTTTTGGTTTTGACAACCAAGTTTAATAATAAATTAATAAATTAAACTTATATGTTTTAAATTTGGTAAAATAGATTTCATTTTTGTATTCAGAATATCAAAATTAGCTTAGGGTGAATTTTTGGTATTTTTTTGAAAAGTTTCAATTTTTGATGAATAGTGAAAAAAACTGCGTTATTATTTAAATCTGAATTTTTATTTAAATTTATTTTTCAGTAAAAATATATATTTAATACCTATATAATTTCAATTCATTGGAGTAATTTTATAAAAAAAATTAGATGTAGAAAATTTTAGTGAGACTTTTAACATTTTTTTACACACCTTATAGGAGCATTTACAAATTTGTATAAAACATAAATTTTACCACTTCTTTGAGTTGAATTTACAAAATCTAAGAGAAACGGTTGAAATCAGTATGTAAATTGTGGATCAATATGATGAAAATAATTTTTTTGAATAGTAACTTTTGACTTTTATTTACCACGGTTTAAAGAAAATTGGGTAATTAAAGGTAAAAATAATATTATAGTTACCCTAACACAAGTCATATTTCTATTGGATATGTTTAATTCAACCCAAAACAACCTTGGGAATAAAATATGATCATTTAGGTCCACTTGGATTATATAAGGACATTTAGTATTATTTTATTTAAGGAAGAGTTAAAAGTGTTACATTCAACGTTTAATAAAAAAACTATTTTTAATATAGGCTTATACAGAAAATAAATTAGACTATAAATATTCATTAAAAAAATAAAAATATTTCCTACAAAAAGTTTATTTTATTTATAATTTTTAGTGATTAAATTATAAAATTTATTTATGAAACAATGATGATGCAGTAATTACCTTTTTAATGAAATATCAAAATAGTTTGTCTTATAAATATTAAAATAAATATAATTTAAATGTTATGATTCCATCCACAAATTTTCTAGGTAAATATTACATTTTATAGTTAATTAGATAAATTTTGATCGAAGTGATATGGTTTTTATGACTTTTACAAAAACCAAATACCAAATAGTGCTAAAATTTACATAAATTTATTTTTTAAAAAAATTAATATTTTATTGGTTGACATAATACTCCTAAAAATATAAGGTTAGGCCAAAAGGCTTAAATAATATTATATATGTCATTAATGAACCACTTTAGGTTATTTTGGATGTTTATAGTATGTTTATTAACCATATAGTGTAATAATACAAGAACAGACGATATAAGTTTAACTATTTAACTAAGAGTTAAATCTAAAAGATAAGGTTAAAATGGTAACCTAAACATATCTGAAACCTATTGGTTGAGAGTATTTTGACCCCTAACTAAAGAAGTCTCTAAATAAATTCATTTAGAGCCATTATATACCAAATATTATAGTATAATAAATTAATATTTTAATCTTTTCCTAAAGTGGCCCTCACCTCTCTTATAAAATGGAAATTCCCCTTATCTATAAATCACACATCCAAGGCCATTTAACTCGGCCAAACCCTGCCCAAATATTCTCCCACTTTCCCTCACGTCAACATAGAGTTATTAACTTGACCAGAAAGCCAACCTAAAGATCCATTTTGATCAACTCAAAATGAAACACCCGAATAAGATGTAATAACTTCACCGCCCTCTTTTAAGTTAGTTTCTTCTTCCACTTCCTCTTTCTTTGCTGTTTCCATTCCAAAATAATAACTCCAGTACCTCCTATATACTGTTATCTTATTATAAATATGGTAAAATAATATTCTTTAATCTATCCACCCTATAAATGACAAATTCACCATACTTTCGTATGTTTGGCTTACTATCTCCACGTCGTTGTGTAGTTTGTTAATCAAACACTTCATTATTTGGATGGGTATAATAATGAGTATAAATTATGTAAATAATAAATATGACATGTTTATGATTATTTATATATGATATACCATCCAATTACATATGATTTCATCATCAATATAATGATATTGTAACTCGTGCGTACGTACGGATTGCCGTCTCCACGAACGTGATGAGATTCATTCTCGATCTTAATATTTCATGAATAATTTTCATTTTATGATTAAAAATAAAGTTAAATAACTTAATATCATTCTGGATATGAACGAAATATATCCTCTCCATAAAAAACATGAATTACATTACCATGCATATAAAGGAAAATGGATAGGTTAACTCCCGAAATGATGATACTACTAAAATATTATTAACAAAGCAATATTAGAAGATCATATATGACATCATATTTAGGTATGTGGTTCTTGTATAATTTAATAAAAATTATTTAACTATTATACAAGAGTTTAACATACTATCTACCAAGGAAAAGTACAAGGTAAGGGTTAATTCCTCAATCTCATTTTTTTCCGAGATTATTTATGAGTAAGTATTTACTGGGAAATATTTGTCATTAATGTCCATATTTCAAAAAAATGTTTTAAAAAGGAATCATTTAAGTTTTTATAGAAGGGTCTATTTAACTATATCACCATTTTAAATGGTTTAAATATTTATTTTACTAAGTATTTTTAATTAATATCCTTGTTTTCAAAATGATTTAAAGGACTTATTTATATGGACATCATTGTTTTAAAATGTTTATTCCTTTCAATGTTTCAATATGGTATGAGTCACTTTGATTTAAAAATGTATTTAAATTTATTCCTTTTAAAATTATGTGACTTTAAAATGATTTAGAAAAAGAGATATTTCTCTCAAATAGTTTTGATGTCATCTATGTCAACATCCTTTGATAGATTTTACATTTGTTTGAATTCGATTCATTATGATACAAATCTTCCATATTGTATTAAAGATTTTGTGATATCTTTGACTATGGGTGTTTTATTTTTATACAATTAATGTTTTATAGTTTTATTATTAACATTTTTTATGATTGTTTTAATATGAATGTTTATGTTATGTTTCAACCTTTCATATAAAGAATGCATTGGACTTAGTAAGTTATTGGTGGAGCCCACTATAGCTCCTAGATTCACTGGTAGGTCTCATGAGACAAAAAAGTGTCTTGGCTTAAGGTATTGACAAAATCTTATTTGTAGTCTTGGATTAAGGACTTAACTATGTGGTCAAGAAGTCTGGCATTATGCATTTCATCATTATAAAATTGGCTATTGATATTACATGTGATTATTCGACTAGTAGAATATCTATGTTAATAAGTAGTTGGTATTATTTGATTTATCATTGCCCTATTATGAAGATGTTTAAGATTCAAAGGCTTGTGTTTTGGTCTTATACATTGCCTTAACTGTTTATGCTTATTTATGAAATTTTCTGCTATATTGTTATTCTTACTGAGTATATGAGCTCACTCTTTTCTAATGTTTTATTATCCCAGGATTCCAAAAAGTGTTTTATGATTCATAATAAGGGTTAAGATATGGGATTAATGGAGTTCTAAAAGGATCATTTATGTTATATGTAATTTTCAAATGTGTAATGTAACGTTCATATATATACCTATTTTCAAGGACTGCTAAACTAATCGGTCTTTCTGGAATTGATTCCTTATAATCATGCCAATGTATTAAAATAATTCACCAAATTTGGGATTCTGGGGTCGGGGCGTTAGAGTTGGTATTAAAGAAAGTTCAGAAACAACCTTGGAAATAGATTTAGGTAATCTATAATTAAAGAACATTACCCTAAGATAGACTTTGGGGGTTTTTATATAAGAACTTTCTATAATTTTGGTAATGTAGATATTTTGTGTATTTTTCAAGCAATATATCCATGTCTGGATACGAGCAGGTAGAGGTGACTCTAACATAGATATACATAAGGGTGAAAACTTAGACAAGGAGTTTCGGGCTTGACCTGGGGTATCATGGAACACAACTATAGGCCTTACTGCATTCTTGGTTATGACACTCCCAGGGGATATGCTTAGGATAATTCACATATTCATTACAGTCCATTATGAAGGATTTAAAAGTAAACACTTCTTTAAAAAAACATTTTATGATTTTAGATTATATGCATAATCTTTTTAATTTATGTTAGGTATTTTAAAAGATTGGAATTATTTATTTCGATTCATAAACTAACCTAGTGTATGCCATTTTTTAGAAATGATGCATAGTAGAAGGAATGAGAATTCTAGAAATACGCATGATCGAAAGATTAAGAGGGATATTATCTTTTTTGGTATTAAGAAAACATTTAAAAGGGAAATAGTCTCCCACACATTCTCATCGTATAACGAAATAATATCAGGTGTTAATAATATAAGTAAATAATTCTCTAAGTCCTATGGATTTTAAGGGAAGTAAAAGAAGAAAATGATGGAAGAAAGAAATATGGATAATAGGAAGAGGGGAAAGAAGGATTTTCCCATATGTGATAACAGTGGAAAGACTCACCTTGGTAAATGATTGAATGGAATAAGAGTTAGTTAAATGTGTGGAGAAAAAGGACACCAAGTACGTGATTTCAAGGGTAAGAAAAAGGGTTCAAATGTACAATGATTCATCTTCAAGGAGTTGGGACACTACACAAATCAACGTCCAAATCATCATTGTATAACCCAAATGCTGCTATTGGATCATAATCAAGTTATGATACTACCTAAGATAAAGACTTCGGATTGTGTGGAAACATGAAATGTGACTCAATAGAAAGTTAATTTTTTTGGAAAATATATAGTTGAGATAAAGATAAATCATAATATGGTTCTAATACTCAGGTAGTGGTTTTTGAATAATATATGATTTATTTGGATAAATTATATTTGAAATTCTTTACTACCTTGAAACTGATTATTGACATGTATATTCCACCATTGTTTGATTTTACCACATTTTAGGATAGAATAAGTATATCCAGTAATCTATAAGAAATAAGGGAGTATGAATGCAATCAATAAGGTTTTATGGTAATTCAGGGTGTCACTGTGTTTTAAAAGAATACCTGATGAATGTATTCACATGTTATTACGTGGCAAAAAGGATCTTCATTGTGTAACCTTCATTATAAATTTTGGACTCTGAGTTTAGAAAGAATTATTTTGGATAAGTCTAATTGTTGGAATCAATTATGCTTGACATTGGATACTATTCTTAAGGTTAAATCATTTCTTGATATTATATTTTTATTTTCATAAAAAGGACAACTCAGAGATCGGGCGACAACCCGTCGCGTCTGGCAAGGCTGCGAGACTTGATCCCGCAATCGAAGGGCGACAAGGGTGGATCACCTACCACTACCTTATGTGATTTCCTAGATTGTATAATGTAGTCTTTTCAAATATTCTGACAAATGAATTTTAAATTCTATATTTTTGGAACCCTATATGATTAAGATAAATAGAATATTTTTTAATTATACTATCATTTGGTGTGAAAGATGAGTTTGTGGTAGGAATTAGTTGAAGGATGACACTCAAATTTTCAAGTATATATTTTCCTTTTATTCTATGAATAAATTAATTATTAAACTTCAAGGAAGGGATATTAAATTCAAAAATGTGTGATCCTAGTACCTTATGTTTTGTTGAACAAATGATATTTTAAATCATCATAGATTGGTGGCTTTGAGGCTTTTAATTTTACACTTTTTTTTTGTGATTGATGACATCAATCAATGCCTATAAATATTTACATTTTTCCTCGAATTATGTGTCTCTAATTTCCACTAATTTTCTCTTAATCAAGATCATAATTTGGAGGTGACTTTTTAATTTCTGTTTTCCTCTTATTAAGACTAAATTTCATTAACCCAATTTCTTGTGTTTTTTTTCCACAAAGGTATTTTTCTATTTTTATCATTTTATTTTCAAAGAAAAATTTCAAATCATGAGGAAAATATTTATTGATAGAGGGGATAATGTAACACCCTAATATTTCATAGTACGTTATCTCTTCAAAAAAATTCAATAACATGTGTTACACGAAACACCGAGTTTGAGCACATCAAAAATTACCAAACCAGCCATTCAAAAAGCGGTTATGAAAAGTATTAATTGAATTCTGAATTTTATATACTCCATATAATTTTAGAATCCATATTATGTGTTTCTCAGACATAATATAAGAACATATTTGATTTTTTCAGATAAAATTAGTATTTTTCAAAATATTAAAATTTAACGCCTTTTAATGGTAATCCTTTTTTAAATCAAATATTTGAAACTTTTATATATTCAATTTGAAAAAATATGATTCTTCTTCAAAATCAAGACATAAAAAATTTAGTTTCGATAAATTTTTTGTGTTTTTTTGATAATTTTTATATTTGGTTGAATAGTGAAAAATACAAAATTTTAATTGAAAACTACTCTTTTTAATAAAAATAATTTTATAGTGTTAAATTATATTTTTGAATGGTTTGGAAGTATAATTTGATTATATGTTTATCATTTAATACAATGTAGGTCTTTTTAAGAAATTTAAAATTTATCTTTGACATAAACACTTTTCAATCTTTTGATAGTTTTAAATTTTTAAAAACCCACCTCTTGGTTTTGACAATGGGAATTAATTTTAAACTAATAAATGTAACTTCTATGTTTTTAATTTGGTAAAATAGACTTCATTTTTGAATTCATAATATCAAAATTAATTTAGTGTGAATTTTTGGTATTTTTCTGAAAACTTTCAAATTTTGATGCATAGTGAAAAACACTGCATTATTATTTAAAACTGACTTATTATTGAAATAATTAGTTATTTTATTTAAATTTATTTCAGTTAAAATATATATATAATACATATATAAGTTTAATTTAAATCATTGGAGTCAATTTATAATAAAATTAGTCATAAAAAATTTTATTGAACCTTTTAACATTTATTTACAGACCTTTAAGGAGCATTTGGAAATTTGCATAAAACATAATTTTTACCACTTTTGTGAGTTGAATTTCAAAAATACAAGAGACACGGTTTACATCAGTAAATAAAATATGGATGAATAATATGGAAATAATTTTTGGGTAATAGTAACTTTTGACTTTTATTAACCATAGTTAAAAGTAAATAGGGTAATTAAATTAAAAAAAAATATTATAATTTTCCTAAAACATTTCCTAATTATATTTGATAAGTTTAATTCGACCCAAAAAAACCTTAGTAATAAAATATTTTCCGTTAGGTCCACTTTTATTAGATTAGGACATTTATTATTATTTTATTTAATGAGGAGTTAAAAGTGTTAAATTCCAAGTTTAGTTACAAAACAATTTTTGATATAGGGTTATGCATGAGATAAATTCGACTATAAATATTCATTATAAAGATAAAAATATTTCCTACATAAGGATATTTTATTTATAAATTTTATAGAATAAATAATAAAATTTATTTATGAAACAATGATGATATAGTAATTACCTTTGTAATGGAATATTAAAATAGTTTATATTAAAAATATTAAAATAAATATAATTTAAAGAATTTGATGTCATAAAATAATTTTACTGGTTAATATGACATTTTAGAGTCTATTAGATAAATTTTTTTCTTAGTGATATGGTTGTTATGACTTTCAGAAAAACGAAATACCAAATAGTGTGAAAATTGACATTAATTAATTTTTAAAATAAATAATATATTATTGTTTGATATAATATTCCTGAAAATCTAATGTTCATCCAAAGGGCTTAAATAATATTATATATGTTATTAATTAACCACTATATGTTCTCTAGGATGTTCAGAGTATGTTTATTAACCATATAGTGTAATAATACAAGAAGACATGGTAAAAGTTAAACTATTTAACTAAGAGCTAAATCTAGAAGATAATGTTAAAATGGAATCCTAAACATGTCTAAAACATATTTGTTGAGATTATTTAGACCGATAACCACCTAGGTTTATAAATAAATACATTTGGAGCCATTAAAAACTGAATATGATTGTATAATAAATTAATTTTTTAATCTTTTCCTAACGTGACCCTCACCCTTCTTATAAAAGAACCCTTCCCGTTCTCTCAAAATCACACCCCCAAAGCCATTTGGATCGGAAAAACCCAGCCAGAATATCCTCTAAATTTCCCTCACATCAACCTAGATTCATTACTTTGGTCAGAAAGCCTACCTAATGACCCCTTTTGATCAACTCAAAAGAAAACACTTGGAGAGGAGGTAATAATTTCACTACCATTTTTCAAGATCTTTTCTTCTTACATTTCCTCTTTCTTTGTTGTTTCCATACCAAAATAATAACTCCAATACCTCCTACATTATATGATGTGATTATAAATATGTTACAACTATATTAATTATTCTATCCATCCAATAAGTGACAAAGTCACCATACGTGCGTACATACGGCTTACTGTCTCCACGTCATGGTGTAGTTTGTTAATCAAACACTTCATCATTTGGAAGGGTATAATAAGGAGTATAAATGAAGTAAATAATAAATATAACATGTTAAAAATTCTTTATATTTGATATACTATGCAATTACATACTATTTCACCATCAATATAATGATATTCTCATTCGTGCGTATGTACGGATTATTGTCTTCACGAACGTGATGACATTCATTCCCCATCTTAATCGATCAAGAATAATTTTCTTTTTATGATTAAAAATAATTTTTTAGAACTTAATATCATTCTGAATATGAACCAAATACATCCAATCGATAACAAACATGGCTTACGTAACCAAGCATATAAAGGAAAACAGAACAATTGAAACCTGAAATGATAATACTACTAAAATATTATTAACAAAGAAATATTATAAGATCATATATGATATCACATTTAGGTATGTGGTTTATATATAATTTAATTACAATTATTTAACTATTATAAAAGAGATTAAATTACCACTGAACTAGGAAAAGTACAAGGTAAGTGTTAATTCATCCATCTCATTATTATTCGAGATTGTTTATGAGTAAGTATTTACTGGAACATATTTATCATCAAATTCCATATTTCATAAAAATTTTATCAAAATTATTCTTTTTAGGATTTATAGAAGGGTCTATTTAACTATATCATCATTTTATGTGTTTTAAATATTTAGTTTTCTAAATATTTTTAATTAATGTCTATTTTTTCAAATGATTTTAAGGATTTATTTATATGGACATCGTTATTTTAGAATGTTAATTCCTTTAAAAGATTCAAATTGGTATGGGATACTTTGATTCAAAAATATCTTTAAATTTATTTCAGTCTAAATTATGTGACTTTTAAATTATTTTAAAAAAATAAATATATATTTCTCTCAATTTTTTTGATTTCATTTTTATCTACATATTTTGATTGACTTTACACTTGTTTGAAGTTAACTCATTATGATACAAATCTTCCATATTTTATTGAATGTTTTGTGATATGTTTGACTATGGATGTGTTATTTTTATACCATTCATGGTTTATGGTTTGAGTATTAACATTTCATATACTAGTTTTAATACAAAAGTTTATTTTATGTTTCAAGATTTCATATGAGGAATGCATTGGGCTTAGTAAGTGAGAGGTGGATCCCGCTATAGCTCCCGATGCATCGGTAGGTCTCATGAGAAAAAATAGTGTCTTGGCATAAGACCTTGAAAAAATATTATTTATAGCCTTGGCATAAGTCCTTGACTATTTGGTTATGAACTCTTTCATTATGCATTCCATCATTATGAAATTGGCTCTTGATATTAAATGTGATTATTCGATTAGTATAATATCCATGTGAATAAGTAAATGGAATTATTTGATCTATCGTTTCCATATTATGACATTGTTTAAGATTAAAAGAATTGTGTTTTAGTCTAATACATTTCCTAAATTGTTTATGCTTATTTATGAAATTTTCAGCTATATTGGTATCCTTACTAAGCATCTGAGATCACCCCATTATTCAGTTTTATTTTACTAGGATTCTGAGAAGTGTTTTATGATTGATAAGAAGGGTTAAACTAGGGGATTAATGGAATTATCAAAGTACATTTATGTTGTTTGTTGTTTTCTAATGTCTAATGTAACATTCATGTATGTAAGTAATTTTCCAGGACTGAAAAACTGATCAGTCTTTTGGGACTCAATTCCTGGTAATCATGTCAATGTATTAAAATAATGCACTGAATCTTTTCTTTTGGGGTTAGTGCGTTACATAAAAGATCACCCTAAGGTTTTTGTTTCCATTTATATTCATTCAGAATTTGAATTGAAATTTGTTCCTCATGTGGATGGGTGACTTTTTGGGGAAATAAATTGTGTGTAGTGGGGATAATTGTCACACCTCGATCTTGGAATTTCATTTATTTAATTCTTTTCATGATGTTGTAACCTTTGGTGATGTTTTTGGTTGAGTTACCAATTTTAGTTTTTTGTATTTTAGAGTCTTTAGGTGGATTTTAGGCTTGTGCATGGTTCGAATTCACATTTTGAGGGTTAACCGAGTGGTATGTTTAGGAAGAATGTGTTTTCAATTCATTTTCATCCTAGATGGTTTTACTTGCATGGGTTGAACATGGATTGGGACTTACCATGAATGGTCTTGGGAAAATGAGGATTGGTTTCTTAGGCATAACACATGTCCTGCTAGCAGTTAGAGTAAATCATGAGAAATGAATATGAGGAGTCCTATAGATTGGATAGTGATATTTTTCATGGTTGGAACACATTTTGAAAAAATGTGTGGCCAAACTGTTCTAGTTTTTCTGGTCATTAAAAGCGTGAAATTACATGTTTCCCCCTCTATGGTTTTAACCCTATTCTAGTTTTCTCCTCCCCTACTCGACCTATGCAAACTAGGGGGATCCAGGAGACCATCCTCCTTTCCCCGCTTCCAACGTTTATGCTCTTTGAAGGTTCCTAGGTAATATTCTTTGAGTTTTTGGTCGATTTTATCTTCTTTTATTCCCTCTCTATTCGTTTCATAGTCCTCCTTGGAGGGGAATTCCTCTTGGTCAAATCGTAAGAGTTTTTGTTGATGTGTGGTCTGATTTATATGATGTTAGGTTGTGCAGATTCTATCATGGGGCACATTCTTCCATCTCCCAATGTTTTGTTGCATTCATACAGTGTTGAGTTATGTTTTTCCAACCATTTTCTTTCTAGAACATTCCATTTGATTATTGATATTTCTTAAATGGTTTCTAAATTTGTTTCTTTTTTTTATGTGTTAGTATAAATTGACTTGGAGTTTTTGGGATGGAAAATTGGTTCGAATTGATTTTTGAAGGGATCATTTAATTATGTTAGTATTTATACGCACAAAAAGTGTTTGATAAAATATAAATTGATCTTTTAAGGTGAAATTTTGTGCATTTGGTGGATTTTTACCTTGGTTATGTTTTTCAAATATTTTTGGATTATTAATTGGGTGTTGTGTATAGGAATAAATGTCTTTTTAGGTTTGATACTTATGTGTGGCTTGTTGTCTTTGGTGGTAAAACATGTGGTGTTTCTTTAAAATATGGTTCTTTCAAGTTAATGTTGTTTACAATGTAATTTGAGCTACGTATCTGTGAGAATATGTATTTGAAAAAGAAGTCGATTGTGTTTAACATGTACCTATTCATTTTTCTGTATAAATATGTAGAAATGATTGTTTAAAAGATGTGAAATATATGTTTAAATGGTTTTGAGGTACTAATGTTATAAAGTTATTTTTTTTAAGAAATTTTGTTTTTAATTCATGTGAGATTTTTTTTATGTCTCTTAAATGTGTGATAAGAATTGTAAAAGTTTTGTGAAGCACATTTTAAAATGGTATTGGTGTGTATGTGGTTTTGAAAGAAAAGTTTCCTATGGAATTGGTGGTATTTTATGCATGAATTTCTTGTAGTTTTTTCAATTGGGTTTTATTAATTATGTGAGTTGTACGAAACATATTTCTAAATTGACATGGCACTTGGAGTGGAATTAAATGAAATTTAAAATGTGTTCCCCATATATTGGCCAGTTTGTAACTTCTTATGTCGTGGAATTTTTTCACCTTCGTTTTGAAATGGTATTACATATGAAATATAATGGACTATTTGGAATAGAGAGTGTGAAAGTGGTATTTCATATTGGCCTTGAAAATTGTTTTTGGTTTGATATATAAAGGTTTATTTTGAATCGAGCATGTGATAGTGGAATTTCATATTTACCTCGAAAATGTTTTTGTATATTTTTTTGGAAGTGGGAATGTTAAAGTCCCCTTTGGAACATTGTGTTATTTTGGAAATTTATTTTTTGAACTCATGTGATGTATAGGACCATTGGGAATCTTGACATGTTTTCTAAATTGGATTGAAAACTATGGTAGGGTGAAGGCTCAGTTGATATTTTAACCTAATTTGGAAAGTGGAATTGATTATGGGAAATGGTGGTTTCCATGTGAGATGAATTTTTCAATGAATTCTCTTGTGAGTGAAATTGATTTTCATGTGTCTCTATAATGCTTGGATTATGTTTGGATACCACTGTACCGTGGTTTGGGATCACCTCTAGTGTATTATTCATGAGAACGCTATTAATATTGGATTATGCTTACTGACCCATATAGCTTGGGGTTTGTTCCTATCTAATGGATCGTGTATGGGAATGTTCTAGGTTACAATTTTTATAGAATATGTCTTTTAGTGTTATTTTCTTGTGATTTCTAGGTGTTACCTAGAGGGTATATTGAATGTTTCTTATTGAACTCAATTAGATGGGTTGGTACCCCCTATATTTACTAAGAGGCTATGTGGGGCGTTCCACTACATTGGCTTGTTTAGAGAATCTAGTTTGTTATTTACTATAGTGATGAAATATTATCCCTAAGGTGGGGTTGATCTGAGTATGTCCATGGATTTATTCCAGGTAAGTCTAGGAAATTCTGATTCTTTACTATATGTATATTCTGTTTATTTCTACTGCATGTGGACATTTGACCAACTATTTTGTATCTGCTTGTTTTGTTCCCTTAAATTTTTTCATATCCTCTATTTGGTCACTTGTTATGGATTTGTATTTTGGATTTGTCATTAAACTGGGTTATGGAATGTGAAACTCTGTTATAAAAATTAAAGCAGAGTGCATTGTTCTAAAAAGGTGATTTATAGAACATGGTGTTTGGTTGATCAAAATTATTAAAATAATATTTTCCCAATATCAATTATAACTAGTGTTTATGGAATGTTTCTAGAATGGAAATTCATATACTCTATTGTGATTTCCTAAAGAGATATTTATGATCAAACCTTACTTGTTGCACTCTATGTTAGTAGAGCTGAGGTATTTTGTAGGTTCATATTTCTGGTTTGGTTTCTCTTTGGAGCAAGTTGGTCTTGTGGTTTGTGGTGACCAAGAGGTCATGAGTATATTGTGTTATGTGGTCCAATTTTTGTTTTGTGTTCAGTATTGGTTTTTTCAACAGCTATTGCATTTGGATTGGTTTTTATATTTGTTGATGTTTAGTTATTCTTGGTTTAACAACATTTTATGTTTGGTTTTTGATCCTAATTATTAATTAGCTAAAATAATTCCCATTGTATTATTTTGATGACATATAATAGTTTACATGCCACAGGGATCATGAGTTCTCTTCATGTCATGTATCAGGCTAGGTCTGGTGACAGGTCGGATGGCATCCCGGTCTGGTTTGTGATAGTTTATAAAATAGTTTCTTATCTATAGGCTATAGAATGATAAAATACTTATGAAACTTTCCTTTTTTCGATTATTTTGTCTTTGATGAAATGATGAAATGATTATGAAACTCATTTCTTTTCTATAGGTTATGTGATGGTGAAATTTTTAGGAAACCCACTTCCCTTTATGAGATCTAATATGACGAATATTTTATGATCTTATGGCATAGATATGAATGTTTTTCATTATGTTATGGTTGTTATGTTATAACCAATGATGTTGACTATGTTTTAAAAAAGGATGGTGGTTACATTATAACCAAGGATGAAGGTTATGTTATAACCAAGTTAGGTTGGTGACACACGCCTATCATAGGGAGTTGAAAAATAAAATATATACTCCCAAAATAGCATAGAAGTTATCGAGGGTCATCTCACTTGAGGAGCATCGTAGTTGATTCAGTCATTGATTCTAATTCACCTAGTGTAATTATTTTTGTTTTTATATTATTTTTTGAAAATAACGTTTTTTGGGTTTTTATAAAATATGAAATTAAAATAATATAATGAAAAATTAAAATCTAAATGAAGATTAATACATAATGTAATTAGGAAATAATGGTCTTGGTCCGGAGTTTGAAGACACAGGTTCATTCATTATTTATTATTTATTTAAATTAAATTTGGTAATTTGTTTAATGAAACCTCATTAATGAATTAATTTCATTTGATTTATTGAGTGTGATAATTTATAATTCCTTTGGCATACCAAACCCCACTATCTCTAATCGTCTAATAGGATACCACTTCAACTGAGAGTGAATTTCTTAAGAGACCCGACTCCAGAGTATGTCATTTCAACTATCCAAGAAACTCCAAATCCACAGAATGGAGGTTTTCCCTGAGATAAGAGAGTAAAAAATAATTAATCAATGAAAAGGAATGAAGTTGTAAATGATATCATGGGGGATGAAAACCCACCCCTATAATACTCTCGCAGTCACAAAAAATAGAATTAAAACAAGTTCAATTGAAACAGAAGGATAAAATACACTTTGAAACATCAATCAGGGCCAAGACTCTGGTCAATCTCTTACTATTTCAAATACAATAGAGATCACAATGTAAATATGTAATATAGAAATATAATTAGATTTTTATGATAAAGGAGTATATAAAAAGTAAAATAAACACTTTAATATAAAAAAGATGAATGTGTTACATGGGCAATAAAAACACAAATAAAAAGAAAAGAAATAAAAAATATTAAATAATGGATATAGTTCAATTCATTATATTTGATTGATATCCTTTTAAATCCAACATTTTTCTCTTATTTATAGTCATATATGTGGCCTTAGGTTTTCTTAATGGACCATTAATAACATAGGAGTCATAATGGGTCTTTAATGGTTGGAATTTAAGTTACAAAACATTCGTTAAAATGTGTCCATGTATTACCCTAATAAAATAGATGAATTTATGGTAGGTGACTTAATGAAACTTGTTCAAATATATATTTTAATTTCTCCTCAAAATTTCAAATTTATTGGAAATATCAAGAGGAATCTAAAGAAGAAACATTGAGGATAAATTTTTATATCCTTGAATTCGATAAATATTTATTCAGTTTAAAACATTAAATTTCCAACTTAATTATTTAATAACTACATGTGATTTGTTATTAAAATTATCCTATGAGTCGTCTTTCATATCTAAGTATAATAACCTAAATTACTGGTTTATTTCTAGACTTATACATCATTCATGAAGGTAGAGTCCACAATGTCCACACGAACAATTGTTTAACTTGATTTTTTTGAGATAGTGTAATTAGAATAAACTCATGTCTTGGAAGAAAATGTTGAAGAAAATAAATAAAATAACCATAAAAAATCACTCAAATTATATTAACATTTGAAACTTTATTCCCATAATACCATTCTGATAAAAATATGTCAAAATTATAGAACTAATGTTTTTTACATTCTAGTTCAAAACACACTATTAACCCAAAATTGATGTAAATAAGTTAAAATTATAAAATTGGGAGGGTTTAAATAATTTATATACATATTAAAATGATAAAAATATTAGTTCTACCAATTACACCACACTTAAACCATGCTTTTACTCATTAATAAAACCTCAATATGGAATTTAATGGACACCATTATTACCAACATTAAAATTTCAAAGAAAAAAAATTTCATTGTTAAATAAAACATTCAAATATCCACATAAAATATCAATTTAATTTACCATTTTACAAGAAAAAATTAGTTTATGTATTTTTCTTTTATTATTTTAAAAATGATGGATCTTCTCCTTTAATTGTTCTAGGCTTCCCAATTCATTATTTTTAAATATGCCAAGTCATAATTTACCTCACATAAATATTTTCTATCATCTATGATGAAACAATTTAGGTGGGGTTATGATTATATCATTAAACAATTATCCTCATCCATAATCATGTAAAAGAACTAATTTCTACAATTTATAAAGACTATAGTCAAATTAAATCATGAGGTCCTTCATTGAAGGTTCAAATGACTATAAGGCTTATGGTTGGTAGAAATTGATGTTTAAAAATTCATGGCTCAAAGTGAGAGGATAATCTCATAAGTGAAATTGACGATATGAAAAATAAATGTTTAATGAAATTATATTTTTCAATGTAGCAACTCCAACATCCCCAAAAAATTAAAGTAAAATGTAGGATTAATTAAAGCAGAATGAATGATTTGTTCACCCTCTTGAATATATTTTTTATTTATATAATTTTATTTTCTTTTTAAAATACCCTTTTTATTATTTTATTTTTTGAAATATTTTATATATAATAAACATCACATCCACCATCAAACCACGTATGATAAAAATAATAGGTCTAGTAAGAGTTATTTTAGGATTTACAAAATCACAATCCAATTTTATCATTTTTTGTACGTTTTTTATTTCAATTTTTATTCAAGAGGGAAAAAATAATAGAGTACAATGAGTGAATTTAAAACCTTAATTTCCCACAATAATTACCTCCAAACTTTTACCTTATAATGTGTTTCATCCCATCCACCCTTACATCCTTCACCCAACACTTCAATGTTTTTAAAAAATGAAAATACTAATAGGAGGGTAGGAATGGGTAAAATTACCCTGAAACGTGGTTCATTCTAATAAATTTAATTCATGGTCTCCATGGAATAGAGATGAATTTATTTAAAGTTTATTTTTAACCATAAGGTATTATAGAAATATTCCTAAAAAAATTTAATTGTGTTTTTCACATTTATAGATTTTATATGTTTAAATGGATGTTCTGGTTAGTGACATGACCCAAGATCAATTAAGAAATATTCTCAAGAAAAATAGGAATTATTTTGTCTATAAATACCCATAGGTATTAGAATATGATATTGGAAAATCAGTAAAGTCTTGATTAATAACAAAAATTCAATTCACATAAAATTCAAAAATTCAAATAACAAAAAAAGTGTTTGGAACTTTCATTTACATGAATCAATCAATTCCATCAAATCATGAGTCCTCATTTCAATATCAATACTTAAATATGAAAATTAAATTCACCCTTTTACTCATTCAATCTCATTACCTTTGAAATATAAAACATTGAATCCAAGGATTCCAAAAAAAAACTCACGTATCATAGATAACCCATGTAAAGCATAATACAAGAGTGGTCACTCAATCTCAACATTAAAGATTAAAAAAAGTATTTGGACAAAAGTATAAGGAGTATAAATGCTAAACAATAAAAATTAACTCCCTTTTGAAATAATGCTTCGGTTCTCCTCCAACACTATATGGGATCTCCTTCTTCCATAATTATCATAAAAAAGAAAATTACTCAACTAATCACAAGAATTATAAAATTTATTCTAAAAAATAAAAGAGGGAGGGGCTGTATGATATACTAACACAATAAAGTAAATTGAAATCCAAATTCATTGAAATCAGGTAATGAAAAATCTTGGTAATATCCCCCATTTGGGAATTGAATTTTTGCTTCCACTAGAGGGCAATTCCAGTTGTTATCCAAAGTCTTGTGGTGGTTGAGGCTTCTTGGATTTGGACCACCACATGTGGTTCCTTCCAAAATTCACTTCATTTTCTTATTTTTTATAATTCCATATATAGAGTGCACAAGATCCACCACCCCTTCTCAAAATGGTGCAACTTTCATGGAGGGGTTTGGATGATGTATGGAACCACCTCCGTATTCATTGCTACCTGTGTGACATTCACTTCCTATTTTTTTACTCCCTCTAGAGATTATTCAATGTATTCAGAGAGCTCTAAATGATCCTAAAAAGGTGAATTTTCATTTTAACCATCATCTACTAGGGCATTATACAAGTTGGATGACTTCAAAAATTCAAAAAGTGTTAGGAGTGACACTAAATCAAGTTTCAAAAAAATCAAATGAGGTTGAGTTCAAGAATGTATCATCTCTCAAGGTAGATTTATCTTGAATCCCTTATTTAGTGGAAATAACCTCTTGGAGTCGAGAGATAGCATATGAAGGCAGGTATTCAGGCTCCTACATTACATGGATCTCCAAAAAAAAAATTAATGAAGAATAAGGGGGAATGTTCATGGTACTTATCCACTCGATAAAATTCAGAAAGTAATGGGAGAACTTGGTTAGCTCCTGAGGCATCGCTTATTTGTGTTTTTTCATGTCCTCCCTCAAAAAATCTACGAATTATTTTAATGGATTTTCCCCATTATTTGATTTCCAAAAGGTCTCGCCAATCTTACAATAATAGATGAACCCACCACCATGGGAAAGGGTTAGTCAAAATAATTTTCTAGAACCTATGGGTAACTATTCAATGAATTGAAAAAATAATCATTTGAAAACTTCAGGGAAAAATATTTTTTATGGTTTTTTAATAAGGAAGACAATTACTTAAAGATGTGAATTTAAAACATGTGATTGAAATAACAGTTTAGATCCCTGGAAATTGTGGAAGTTTTGATTCATGCCCATCATAGGGAATGGGAAAATTAAATTTATATTCATAATGAAACACAATGGCTAAACATGGCTATCTCATTTTAAGATAATCATAGTCCGTTCAATCATTGATTCTAGATCCCCTAGTATAATTCCTTTTATTTTTAACATTTTTTTTAAAATGATAGTTTTGGGTTTTTGGAAATCATGAAATTTAAATAATTCAATGAAAAATTGAAATCTAAATGAAGATAAATACATAATAAAATTAGGGAAGAAGGGTCTTGGTCGATTGATTGATAATTCATATTCATTCATTATTTTTTTAAATTCAATTTTCATAATTCATTAAATGAAACGTAATTAATGAATTAATTTCCTTTTATTTATTGATTGTAAGAATTTATCATGCCTTTGGTGTACAAAAACCCAACACCTCCAATAGTCAAATATGATACCACCTCAACTATGAATACATTTACAATAAGACCCAACTCCATGATATTCCATTTCATCTCTTCAAACAACCCGAACTCCACCGTATGAAGGGTTTCCCTGATAGAAGGGTGGAAATAATAATTAATCAACAAAGTTTAATGAAATTGGAAATTATGTCTTATTGTATGACTTCTACACCCATGAAATTCACCCGCATCCACCACCAATAGATTTAAAACATTTTCAATTAAACTAGAATAACATAGAACACTGTGAAACCTCCATCTGGTTCAAGCCTCAGGTTAGTAACTTTCCATTGAAAAGTGAATAGAGGTCACAACGGAAATATTTAAGAGAGAGAGAAAATTATATTTTGAATATATATAATTATGGAAGAGGGAAATGAAACACATTAATATAAAAATTATGAATGTGTTAAATGGGAAATGAAAACTAACAAAAAACAGGAAAAAAATCCTAAAGCATGGATGTAGTCCGATCCCACCTATCTGATCAATATCCTATTAAATACACCATTGGCATATTATTTCTAGTCATAAATGTGCCCTTGGGTTGTCATAATGGACTGTTAATAACTAAGGTATCAAAATGGGTCTTAAACAATTCAGATTTAAGTTACAAAACATTCATTCAAATATATCAACATGTTACACTAATCAAACAGTCGAATTGGGGAAAAGTAACTTCATTAAATTTGTTTAAATTTATGTTTTTCATTTTTTCTCAAAATTTCACATTTATTGGACAAAGATAAGGGAAATTATGGAATAAACATTGAGGATTACTTTTTCTACATGAGAATTCCATAAATCTTCTTCCAATTTATAACTTTCAATATCTAACTAAATTATTCTGGTAAATATATATAATTTATCGGCCAAACATGCCTATGAGTTCTATTTTATATCTATGTGGAATCACTTCAATTGGAGGTGTGTGAACAAACTAATGCTTTCGTTATGGAGGTGGGGTCTACACTATCTTCCAGAACTATTGTTCAACTTGATTGATTTTTTTGAGGATCATGTCATTCAAATCAGATCTTGTTCTCAAAAAATGGAAGAAAATAATTAAAGTAATCATAAAAAATAGAATCAATAAAATTGTATTAATATTTTAGAAGTTATTCCCCAAATAAAATTCTGATAAAAGAAGTCAAAATTCCAGAATTAACGATTTTTTATTTTAGCTAAAAAACACCGATAATACAAAATTATTGTAAATAAGATCAAATTAGTAAACTTTCAGTGATTAAATTATTAAAATTAAAAAAATTAGGAAAATATTGTCTCTACTAGTGGGACCTATATCTCCATCCAATGCATTGGTTAAATATTGATATCTAATGAGACAAACAAGACTCGAATGAGGAATGAACCAAATTCAGCGTGGGAATCTATGTAGTATCATAGTCTGGGGTGTGAACCTTTCCTACTAAACATTTATGGGGATTAAACCCACTCTACTATTTGAACCATGGTAATAGTAATTATATTAATAAGATATTATTTTCTACACTTATATGTATTCCACAATTCAATGTATTATGTGAATGTTATTTTCTCATAGATCTTGTTCTTTGACTTGTTTCTTATTTATGTCTTATGATATTTTAATATTTAATATATTAATAAATTTTATAATCTATGAAATGTAGGGTATTGTTTTAAATTGTTACACTCATGTTCTTATACCCTTATGCTCATGAAATGTTGATATCTCCCTTTTTACCCTTACTGAGCATCTGAGCTCCCACTTAATTAGGATTCCTCTCCCTTGGTTATAATGAATGGTATTATGTATGATTTCTATTAATGGTGATAGTTATAAAAAAACATTGTTGAAGATGACATAACCAACTTATAAACCAGTTTTTTAAGTGTACAAGTTTCTAATGGCACAAGATCATAACAATTCTTTCTTGTATTGTTATATTATGTATCAAATACTTATCAAATATTATATAATATTTATGTATGAGAAGTTTGGGTATTTAAAGTTGGTATCAGAGGAAGCATTAGTTATACATTGAAAACAAGGATTAAAAGACATTTACGAGATCCATGGGGATATTTCTAAGGTTATATCTATATATTTTTCAAAGGATTAGTCTAAAGACGAGTCAATGTATTAGAATATGTCCTGGAATTTTGGTAAAGGATAAAAGGAGTGGTTTACATGTAATTACATCTCTTTCTACAGACTATAAGTGGATATTGGATCTTAGAGAGAGGTACCTTGGGGAAATAACTCTGAAAAGTCCACATTGAGCTGTAATATATCATCACCTAGTCCGTGAAAAGGTTCCTCACTACACACCTAGTTTGACACTCTTGAGGGATATACTTTGCAAATTCACAAAACCATTATGAACCATCATGATAGATTTAAATAATGACCATGAAGGAAAATGTTTAAGCCTAAGGTATCTAATATTGAAAATAATGTGTCCTGATTTTGACATCCTCTATGTGATTTTTCATAATTATGTGCATTTCCACTATGATTAGTGTTTCTCACATCATGATTTTTGGATTTATTAAATAGAGGGAACCAGAAGAAACTGGATTAACCTTCAATGTGATAGATAGTGTTTTTGTGAAACCAAATGGTATGCCGACTAGAGTAAAACATATCATTATTATACATGATCGCTTATCATGATATATGATTAACATCTCACACCTTAACCATCTTTTAGACTCACTAGAGAAGCAAAATATAGAGTTCATTGAGAGTCCGTGTGGCGGGGACCCTGGATGAAAGAAGATTTAGATTCTTATATGTTGAGAATTTGGGAATAATAACACTAGGGATTGTATCAACGAAAAAAAGAAGATGATTTATGTGTAGAGAAGAAGGGCACAATGTATGCAACAATTAAGGAAAAATGAATAGCTCGGTTAACAAAATGAATGAGAGTAATTCCTTCCCAAAGGATTCATTAATGGTGGAATTTTATAAATGTGGAATGTATGAGAATTATATCAATCATTTTCATAAGATAAATCTTTTGAATATAATCAGAAAGGTGGTATCAGTAATTTTTATGTTGATGATGATTAAGAGACCATGAATGAAATATGAAAGGAAAGAAGTATTGAGGAATATTATGATGAAGACTTGTTAATTATTTAAGAATGTAGTGGAATGGTTAAAGTATTTTTGGGAATTTAATAATATTATTATATGAATTCTGATATATATATATATATATTGGAAGAAGTTTTCATTATGGATATTCAAGAATATGTTGAATAGTATATATGACCTAGAAAATTGGTTTAATGGAAAGGTGATATATTAGGGGAAACACATGGTTAAGGGATGATAACCCTTTATATTTCATGAAGTGGATTAAAATGATATTTAGTTTGGATAATGAGATGAATGGTATGGATAAAGTAGAATGGATATTATTGTTGACCCTAGAAGTGATTAATGATTTTTTGAAAAAGTTTTATATGTAGTCATTGATAGATTTTACAAAATTTTCGTTTTATGGAATACATTATATAATCTATTGTATTATTCAATGAATGAGGAAGTATGTATGTTTTAATTAAAGTATTATTTTGATTCATGTTATTACCATGTTTGAAGAAAATATATGATCAACGTATGAACATTTTTAAGTGACCTTAATATATACTTCATGCTATTGGTGGGATTAATGATAAGTTAATTTTGGAAATTTACTGTCATTATTTGTAAATTTTTGGATTACAATTTTGGTAAGACATGTAGGATCAATAGGTTAACTATTCAGGAAATGGATTAAGTTAAACTTTGGATGTTATTGGATAACCTCCACTAACATTTCTGTTTTTGATAATAACTATATAATGTTAGAAATAATTATAATTCTTTTATGGATATTTTTATCCACTAGTTATTTAGGCAGAAAAAATTCATCTTCCTTTATTATACTAATATATTATGTGTAATTTTTTTTAGATCACAACCAAATGATTATATTTTTGTTGAAATATATAGGAAAGTTGTGACATAGATATATTAGTTACTTTGAAATTCAAGAGTGTATTGAGACAGTAACTTATCGATTGACACTTCGAACAGACCTCTCTAAAATCCATGATAAGTTCATATATCTCTTATAAAGAAGTACATACATGATCCTTCACATTTACTAAAATCAGATGTCGTATTTTTGGAGTATGATCTTTCTTATGAGGAATAACCACTGTATATTCAGAATCGTATAGAGAATGTAGTATGAAACATGACCACTATCTTAGTTAATGTGTTAATGAAAACCCACCAACTTGAGTATGTTTTGTGGGAACCTATGGAGGTAATTAGGAAGAATGTATCCTCAATTTGTGATACCAAAGTGACGAAACATCAATGATGAAATTCATTTTAAGGGGACTAGAATGTAACACCATGAGATTTTGTGAAATATATTTATTCAAATAAAATAAAAATTGTTTATATTTTGTGGTACATATAACACTAATTTTATATTTCAATACACGTAACACCAATTTTGACTTGTGTTACGCACAACACTTGGTTTATCTTTCATTACACCCAACACCGATTTTAGCCTTCATTGTACCCAATACCAAGGTTGAACGAAACGTGACATACTATTAAAATATTAATATTTAATATTATTATTTCCAACTAGATATTGGCACGTAGGACCTGAATATGTCTAACTATATTTTGAAAATATATATTTTAGAAATTTATATACAATGAATAATTTTATGACTAAATAATTTGAAATGAAAATAAAGAACCATTTGAGAATAATGGAATTGTTTTTCTGGAAAACCATTTTTTTGTTTAAAAGTGCATTTTTCCTTTGAAAATAAAATAAATAACCTTTGGTAAATGATTTTAATGAAAATTTTATTTTATATATTTAATAAAATGTTTAATTTTCATCTTATGTGTTTTATGTGCATGAGATAAAAATAAATACAATTTTACACTTAAAACAGAAATTTTTCTAAATTGTTGTTATGTTGCCTTTTGTGAAATTAAATTTGAAGTTAATTTTCAAAAAATTTAAGAAATATATTTCAGAATATTAAATTCATATTTTAAATCATAATTCCAAAATTATCTGGGAGTGATTTTTTTTGAATTTTATAAAAAGATAAATATATATTGAGTAGTGAAAAATAATTGTTTTTATTGGAAAAATACTGTTTTATTCAAATCATTTACAATATAAGTTTTATTTTAATATTGTTATAAATGTAAAATAAGTTCAGATACATATTAATTAATCCAAATTATTTAATAAGAGAGTATTAATATGATTAAAAAACTAATGAAAATATATAGTTTAAACATGTATATATAATTAATTCTTCGGCGACCAATTAACTATAGATAAAAATTAAAAACCATTTGAAAACAACAAAAATATTTTTTCGAAAACTATTTTTATGTGCACAAGTAGATCTTATATTAATAAATTATATAAATTTTTTTGGTGAATTATTTTAATGAAATTTATTTATTATATATTCAATAAAATGTTTAATATTAATCTAATGTGTTTTATAAGCATGAGATAACAAAAAATAAAATTCTACATTTAAAAATTGAACTTTTTCTAAGAAGAAGTCGTTTTCAATTTATATAATAAATTTTGAAACTAATTTTTTTATATTTGAAAAACATTATTTGAAAAATTTAAAATCATTTTTGAAATAATAAATTATAAATTATCTTGGAGTGAAATTTTTATAATTTTCTGAAAAGTTAAAATTTTCAATGAATAGATAAAAATAATGTTTTTTATTGAAAAAATGAATTTTCAATCAATGAAATAACAACATACATTTTATTTTAATATTATTTGTTAATGTAATTTGGAAAAATAGTTTCCATATTTTGAATCTAAATAATTTATTTTATTTATTAGGTAAAACATAAATTTTTACCATAATTAATAGTAAAAATAACAAAAAATTAATTACCCTGGTTAATGTAAAAATGGGATTACTGAGTGGTTAAACTAATTATATAAGGGTTAAAAACAATTTTTTTTCAAAAACTCATTGGAAAAAAATATTTATAATTTATCACTTCTATGATATATAATTTCTCATTTTGGGTACTTTTGGATTGATAAAAATGTTGGTGCTCCGTTTTCTTTTCAAATATTACAAGTGTGACACCTACCTCATTTATAAAAGGCCACCTATATTATCTTCAATTCACAATTAAAAAACCCAATTGTTCAACCAATAATTGAACAATAAAATTCCTTACTTCCATACTCTCTTCTTAGAAGCATTAGTATGGCCAGACAGACAACCTAGGATAGATTTTGGTAAAGATAGAAATAATTTTTATGAATAAGAGGTAACATCACTAACCAAGAGTTTTATTTTATTTATTCATAAAAAATAAACAAATATTAATAAAAAATGAGTATATACTAAAATAATTATATTAATATTAATAATATCTTGTTAGGTTATGGAAATTTCTTACAGAAATATCCAGTTCAATCAAATCCACTACTAGAAATATGATATATTCCAACGGTTTTCGGAAAACCGTTGGTATAGTTAACTTATAAGGACCTATACCAATGGTTTGGCCAAAATCGTTGGTATAGGTCACTAATTTGGACATATAATAATAGTTTTTCCCAAAACCGTTGGTACTGGGGGACCTATACCAACGGTTTGGAGAAACTGTTGGTATATGTCACTTATATGGACATTTACCAATGGTTTGTCCAAAACCGTTGGTATTGGGTATCTATTATGGACCTATCACATCGGTTTTGGCCAAACTGTTGGTATAGGTTCATAATAGAGACCCTATGCCAATGTTTTTGGAAAAAACATTGGTATATGTCCCCCAAATACTAATGGTTTTTCCAAAACTATTGGTATAGTTCCCAAAATCCAAGAATCTATACCAACAATTTTGAGAACCATTGGTATACTTACATGTATTTTTTATGGAATCTTCTTACATAAAACATTAAATAAATAAAAAATTAAAATATTTATGATAATACATATATATATTTACGACATTATGTTAACAAAATTCATGTTAGGTTAGTGGTTAGGTTGTTCAATCATTAATCCGAGGTACTGGGATCAAAACCAACAGAATGAATATTTTTTGAAATACATATACTGATGGTTTTATGGAACTGTTGGTATATACTTTTCATATTACTTATACCGGCGGTTTTGAAAACCGTTGGTATTGGTCTATACCAACGGTTTTACAAAACCATTGGTATAGACCAATCCCCATGGCTTAATAGCCAATGGTTCTCCAAACCGTTGTTATATGATATACCAATGGTTTTGAGGCCTATACCAATGGTTTGAAACCATTGGTATTGGGTATTGTTCTAGTAGTGATTGGACACAAAATCATCATTTATGTGTATGATGATCTACCACCTCATGAACATATGTGATGTAATTTTTATTTTTATTTTAAAAGGATGGTAATATGGTTTTATTAAATGAATATATATTTTTTTAACATAATTATAATTATGTATTAAATTTATCACATATAACTTCTTACTTTCCATTCTATGGGGGATGTGATAATGAAGTTTGTGTGTGCGATAGACTACCACCTCGCGAAGCGATGTGATTTGTTTTTAACAAATGCTTTGAATGGAAGGTAATAAAGGTAATATTAATGAATATATGTGATATATATTGAATAAAAATTATTCTATAATTTTAGTACATTTTTTACCTTTATTTAATTTCATCAATAGAGAAAATGTAAACAATGTTTGTGTATACTTACAACCTACCGTCTCCATGAACAATGTATTTCACTTTCTATTTCTAGAATTTATTGACTACTATAAATAAATATATAATGAATATATAGAATATTTATATCATTTTTATGATTTCATTTATTATTTTAACCAGATCAATGTTATAGTAATGAAAATAAAAAATCAAAACAAGCGTGATAAACAAAGCAACTCTTACCTGAAATGTGATTTTAGCATGAAATGTTCAATAAATAAGTAATAAATGGTCATAAGTAAATCATTTATGGTATGATATATATATATATGTTTTTTTCTCTAAAATATGTATAATAAAATTATAATAATTATACAATAGGTTCTAATAGGTATGAATCAAGTCGATACACAAGTTAAAGGATTTATAGTCTCTATTTTATTTTTAGGAAACATATACCTATTCAAAACTTGTTTATATTGTGTGGTATATATACTATCAAATTGACATTTTATATCATGAATATAATTATTATCATGATAATTTAGATTTAATTTTATGTAGTTATTTTTTTCTTTCTAATTCAAAATATTATTAAAGTAGTATGTGATTTTTGTCTCAATTTTCCTTCTTTGATACATTTGTTATGTATTGCACCGATGTTATTTTATGAGGTGTATATAAATACAATTTGACATGAAACATCAAAAATAAATTTATTATAATGATATTCTTAGTTTTATTTAATTGTATTCTTTTATGGGTCTTATGATTAAATGTTACCAAAATGGTAATAGGTTTATGGTATAATCTCATCGTTTACCAGGATTGTTTGTGTTTATTCTTCTAATGTTAAAATATTATGATCCATATCTCTTAAAACTCATGAATTTTATTCTAATATAGTTTTTTCATGATAATAAATGTGTTTCCCTAATTTTACTCTCTTTATATACTCAATAGTTCAAAAATAATGTTTTTAAGAAAAATAATCATTATTTTTCTCTTCTATAGAAAACCATTTTTCTTTAAAAACCATGTTCTAAAAATATATTTTCAATTTTTTTAACTTTCTAGAAATTATTTATTAAGTATATATTTATCCATGTATTAATTTATTATTTTTTTGAAAGTAATATTCATGTTATTTTCCAAACAAGGTCTGTTTTCCTTTTACAAAAAATGTTAAAGAATTCATTTTCTTTATTGTGCAAGACATGAGCAGAATTCCCCATATCATTACCCTTATATGATTTGAATCTTCCTTAATAAGTTTTCAATTTTTATTATTAATTAAAAGTATTTCAAAAATTTTTTATGATGTTTTAGTTTTAAAAAGTGTTTTTAATAGAATGGTAATTTTCCTAAAGAAATAATTTTAATGATTTTTATATTTTCCTTTATATGTTTCAGTGTTTATTTGAATGGAAAAATATTTTGAAACTATTTTATGTCTTAAATGTTGTTTCTTAATTTGAAAATTCGATTTTTCCACAAGACACGATCCATGTGATATTTTAAAATCATTTACCATCTAAGATGGAATCATTTGATGTTACTTATTATTTACTGATGATATTATCTAAAGAGACCATTATTATTATTTTTGGGTATGGTTTTTGTTTATGATGAAAATATGTTTATTTCCCTGCTAGATTTGGAAATTTCTTCTATTAAATTATTTTCTTGATGTTGGAACCTTTGGTTGAGATTCAGGTTGAGTTCATGGTCTGAATTTTTGAGTTTTAGAGATTTTGGGTGGCTTTTTAGATTGTTTAGGGTTTTGATGCCCAATTTTATGGTTAATAATATGTCCTGTTTAGGTATAAGGTATTTGTAGTTAATTTTATTTCATGAAAAGTTTGAATTTCTTTGTTTGAGCATAGATTTGGACCAACCATGAAAGGTATCGGAAAAACCATATGACCTGAGAATTGGATTTTGGGGCATGGTGTATGGGATATGCATGATTTAATGAAACCATATGATAAACATGATGGGAGTCCTGCATATTAGGAAGTGTCATTTTTTAAAATGGAACATAGTTTGGAAAACCATGTGACCAAACCATGCAAGTTTCCTAGGTAATTAAAAATGTGAGATTTCCTCTTTTTACCCACATCTATTTTAATCATATTTTTGGGTTCCACTCCCTTGTGGAAACTAGGCACACCAAAGGGCTCTAAAACCCCTCTTCCCTTGCTCCCCTTCCTCCATTGAAGTTCTATAAAGCTTCTATGGTAATATTCTATAACTTTTTGGTTCATTTCATCTTTTCTTCTTCTTTATCTCTTGAAATCTTAGGTTTTCTTTGTGGGGAATTTATCTTGTCCAAACCATAAGGGATAGAGTTAATTTTTGGTTCACTTTATTGTATGTTATGTTGTGAATATAGTATATTGGGGTGTATTCTTACTTCTCATGAAGTTTCCTTGTTTTCACACATCATTGAGGTTGGTGTTTCCATTCAATCACTTTCTAAAACATTCCTTTTGATGCTTTATCTTTTGTAAATTGTTTATAAATATTTTTCCATTTCTTGTGATGTGTTAGTAGAAATTTATTGGTGTTTTCATGATGGAAAATTGGTGAAAATGGTTTTATAAGGGATTATTTTACATTGTTTTTATTTATTTTCACATAAAGTGTCTAATGAAACTTCAATTGATCTTTTAAAGCGAAATTGGTTGATTTTGTGGTTTTTTACCTCGGTTGTGGTTTGTTAATATGGTTGGATTGTGAATTGAGTGTTTTTTATAGGAATTGGTGAATTTTGAGTTTTGATGCTAACGCATGGCTTGTTGTGTTTGGTGTAAAAATAAGAGGTGTTTCTTTAAAAATTGTTCTTCCAAGTTAATATTATTTTTAAAGTAATTTGAGTTGTGTATTTGTGGGAAGATGTATTTAAAAATTTTCATTAATTTTTTTCTTGAGTACCTTTTTATTTTTCACTATAAATATGTTCAATGTATTTAATGAAATAATTGAAAATGTTTTAAAATGGTTTTGTGCTTTAAAAGTGATGAAAGGTATCTTTCTAAATAAATTTGGTTTTTTGTTATAGTGATCTTTTTTTATGATTCTTAAATGTGTGTTAATAATTGTTCTAGGGTTTTGAATCACATTTTTAAATGGGTCTCGTGTGCATGTGGTTTTGAAAGAAACAATTCCTATGGAATTTGTTGGATTTCATGAGTGATTTTTTTATTGTTTTTTCAAAATGCGTTTTATGATTTGTGAGAGTGGTATGAAGTGTGTTTCCTAATGATATTGGTGAGTTTAGTTTATTTAAATATGATTTAAAATGTTTTTCCCCAGGTTTCACCAATTGTTTCCTTTTTGCATTGTTGCATGTTTCTCACCTTGTCCTGGAAATTGTTTCGGGTTTGAAATGTAAATGCCTAGTTGGAATTGAACACATGAAATTGGTAATTCATGTTAACCTTGGAAATGGTTTTTCCTTTGAAATTTAAAGGCCCATTCATCATTGATCATGGGAAAGTGGTATTTGATATTTTCCTTGTAAATGGTTTTGCAAATGTTTTGTAATTGGGAATGTTAAGGGCCCATTTGGAACTTTTTGTTGTTTGGGAAATTTATTTTTGGAACTGTTGTGATGTATTGATGCAATGTGAATCTTGGCATGTTTTGGAAAATGGATTGAAAACCTATGTAGCGTGAAGGCCCTGGTAGTTATTTTAAAATGATTATCAAAGTGGATATTATTAGGGGAAATGGGGGTTTCCATTTGATCTTAATTGTTTAATAAATATTGTTTTGAAAGAAATTGATTCTTATGTGTTTGTGTGTGATGCATGGATTATGTTTGGACACCACTAGACCTTCATATAGGATCGTCACAAGTGGATCATTCATGGAAACACTATTAGTATTGGATTATGTTTGGGCACTACTAGACCTTGGGAAGAATTCTCCCCTAGTGGCTTATGCACAGGAACATTATTAGTATTGGATTATGCATGGGGACCATAATACCTTGGGATGAATTACCCTATAGTGGATCATTCATGAGGTGGTTGTGGGTTATGGGTACTATAAAAGTATTTGTCTTGTATTATTATCTTGGGATTCATGGGTGTTATCTAGAGGTTCAAGTGATTATTTCTTATAAACCACTATTAGACGGGTTAATACCCCATAGAAGTTTCGAGAGGATAGGTGGGACATGACACTAGATAAGTTAGTTTAGAGAAGTCAGTTTGTTATTAACTATAGAGATGCATCATATCCTAATAGGTGGGTCTGATCTGAGTACGTCAAGGGATTTATTTTACGGACGTCTATGAAATCCCAATGATTTACTATCTAAATAATATTTTTATTTCTGGTGCATGTGGATATTTTCCCAGCCTGTTTATATCTACTTGTTTTGTTCCCTATAATTTCAACCAATCCGTTTATTGGTCCCATGGTATGGATTTATATTTTGGATTTTGTTTTTAATTGGGTTGTATAAAGTGAAACTATTTTTAAAAAAGGAAAGTGGCATGTTTTGTTTTAAAAAATGGATTTATAGAAAGATGTGTTTGGTTGATCAAAATTATTAACATATTTTTATGAATGAATTTGAGACTAGTGTTTGTGGAATATTTAGGGAATTTAAATTCAAGGACTCTATGTAGATTTCCCACTGAGATATTTAGTCTCACCCCATACTTTATCCACTCAGCATCGGTAGACCAGAGTTGTTTTGGAGGTTCTGGTTTCTAGTTCGGTTTGTCTTAGGATTAGGTTTATATTGTGGTTGGTAGTGACCAAGAGGTTATGTGTAAATCATGTTTCATGTCTTACTTTTAGTTTTTCTTCACTTTTTGTTCATTCATAAGCTATTCTAGATTGGTTTGTATATTTGTTGATGTTTAGTTATTATTGTTTTAGATGTGTGTTCAGTGTAGTTTTTGATCCTAGTGTTTTATTATGGTAAATCATTCCCATTGGATTATTTGGAATCCCAACACTAGTTTTCCACATATGGGGAATGGTAATTCTCTTAAGGAAATGTCTCAAGCTGGTTCAGGTGTCGGGTTGCGTGTCAGGTCAGATGAAATCCTGGACTAGTTCATGAATTAATTTTATCAGATCCAGGTTCTTGTTATTGGGGTTGTTAGGTAGATCAATGATTAGAGCTGTAGGGACTCAGGAGGTAGGTATGGGAAGGACTTCATGATACCTTTGTCTTCTAGAGCCTCTAGTTTTCAAGGGTTGTCTAGAATTTTTGATTTGTTCTTTTTTTGGATGTGCTTATGGGGAATGAAAATGGAGGTAATCCAATATCATGTTCTGATCTAATATGGAGTAGTGACCCATGTGGAGTCCAAGTGAATTGTTCAGGTTCGTCTTACTTGAGGAGCATCATAGTCACTTAAATCATTTATTCTAGTTCACCTAGTGTAATTATTTTGGTTTTTATATTATTTATTGAAAATGATGGTTCTGTGGATTTTATAAATCATAAATGAAAATTAAAAAATGAAAAATTAAAATCAAAATGAATAATAATACATAATGAAATTAGGAATTAATGTACTTGGTCCAGAGTTTGAAGAGGAAGTTTCATTCATTGTTTGTTATTAATTTAAATTCAATTTGATAATATCATTAATGAAACCTCATTATGAATTAATTTCATTTTATTTATTGGGTGTGAAAATTTATCATTCCTTTAGAATACCAAACCCCACTATCTCTAATAGTTAAATAGGATAAGACCTCAAATGAGAATGTATACTCTAAGAGACCCAACTCCAGAGTATGTCGTTTCAACTCTCCATGAAAATCCAAATCCACCGTAAGGAGGGTGTCCATGATAGAAGGGGGGGAAAAATAATTAATAAATGAAAATGAATGAAATTGTAAATGATTTTATTGTGGATTACAACCCACTAACTAAATAAACTCGCATCCACCACAAATAGAATTATAACATGTTTATTTGAAGAAGAATAATAAAAGATACTATAAAACATCCCTCAGGGTAAATAATTTGGTTAGTCACCTAACATTTCAAAGTTAATAGAGATCACAATGTAAATATGAAATATGAAAATATTATTGGAGTTCTAATATAAAGGAGTATAGAGGTTGAAAAATAAATAGTTTTATATAAGAAAGATGAATGCAGTACATGGGAAATGAAAGCACAAATAAAAATAAAAGTAAGGAAAAATATTGAATCATGGATATGGTCCAAGACACCATCTGTGATCAATATCCTTTTAAATCAACCATTGGTCTCTTATTTATAGTCATATTTGTGGCCTTAGGTTTTCATGATGGACCATTAATAACTTAGGAGTCATAACGGGTCTTCAGTGGTTGAAATTTAAGTTACAGAACATTTTATAAAATGTGTCCATGTACTACCCCATTAAAAAAGATGAATTAAGGATATTTGTCTCCATAAAAGTTGTTCAAAAATATGTTTTCATTTTTCCTCAAAATTTCACATTTATTGGACATAGCTAGTTGAAGTTATGGAATAAACATTGATGATAAATATTTATTGCTAAGAATTCCATAAATCATCTTTCAGTTTATAACATTCAATTTCCTACTTAATTATTTCATAACTATGTGTAATTTTGTTTGTAAAATTATCCTATGCATCCTCTTTAATATCCAGGTATAATAATCTCAATTGGAGGTTTTTTCTAGACTTATACTTCTATTACTATGGTAGAGTCCACGCCGTCCGCACGAAAAATTGTTTAACTTGATTGATTTTTTTAGGATTTTGTAATTAGAATTTACTCATGTCCTCAAAGAAAAAGTTGAATAAATAAATAAAATAACCATAAAAATCACTCAAATTATATTCCCAATTGAAATTTTATTCCCATAATACCCATTTATAATTTTTTTTCAAATTTATTGAACTAATATTTTTTTACATTTTTGATCAAAACACACCATTAACTCAAAATAAATATAAATAAGATCAAATTAATTAATTTTTAGTTATTAAATAATTTAAATACATATAAAAATGAGGGAAATATTTTCTCTATCAATTCCACTACACTTAAACTATTATTTTACTCAAGAATAAAATCTCAACATGGAATTGAAACGACACCAATTTTACCAATATTCATATTTCAAAGAAAAAAATCAAAAAAAAAAATTCAATGTAAAATAAAACATTCAAAAATCCAAATAAAATATCAATTTATTTTATGATTTATCGAAGAAAAAAAATATTTCATGTATTTTACTTTTCCTTTTTTAAAAAAGATGGATCTACCCCTTTAATTTATTCAAGCTCCCCAATTCATTATTTTTAAATATGTGATGTCCTGATTTACCTAACATAAATTGTTTTCTCTCATCTCTGATGAAACAATTTAGGTGGAGTTTTGAATATGTCTTTAAAAAATTCTCCTTACCCATAATCATGTAAAGGAACTACGTTTTTCACTTTATAAAGAAGAAAGTCACATAAAATCATGAGGGCTTTCATTAAAGGATCAAATGACTCTAAGGTTTATGGTTGGTTGGAATTAATGTTTAAGCATTTATGGATAAATGTATGATTATTATCTCATAAGTGAAATGCATGATATTAAAAATAAATGTTTAATGAAATTACCCTTTTCAAAGTAGCAACTCCCACTTCCCCAAAAATGAATGTAAATATTAGGATCAATTAATTCATAATGAATGATTTGTTCAACCTCTTGAATATATTTTTTACTTTTATAATTTTATTTTCTTTTTCAGAGAACCATTTCATTTTTTTAATTTATTCACTATAATAAACCTCACATGAACCACCTAACAGCCTATGATAAAATTCATAGGACTCGTAAGTGTTATTTTAGGATTTTCAAAATCACATCCCATTTTTATCATTTTTTTACATTGGTTTTTAAATTTATTTATTCAATAGGGAAAAAATAATAGAGTATAATGAGTGAATTGAAAACCTTAATTTCCCACAATAATCTCCTCTAAACTTTTACCTTATAATTTATTTAGTCCCTTCAACCCTCACTCCCATCACCCTCTAGTTTAAAATCATGAAAATAATAAGCGGAGGGTAGGAATGGATAAAATTGTCTTGAAACATGGTTCATTCTAATAAATTTAATTCATGGTCTCTATGGAATAAATAAGGTTTTATCTAAGGTTGATTTTTAAGTATAAGGTATTATATAATGATGCCTAAATAATTTTAAATGTGTTTTTCACATTTATGGATTTTATATGTTCAAATGCATGTTCAGGTTAGTGAATTTACCTAAGACCACTTAATAAATATTGTCGAGAAAAATATAATTTTTTGGTCTATAATTCCACACAGGTATTGAAATATGATATTGGAAAAGTAGTCAAGGAATTATTAAAAATATCAAATGAATTCCCATAAATTTTAGAAATTCAAATAATGAAAAAAAATTGTGTGGAAATTTTATTTACATTAATCAATCAATTCCCTCAAATCCTGAGTCCTCATTTTAATATCCTTGCTTCATTTTGAAAATTAAATTCACCATTTTACTCATTCAATCTCATTAAATTTGAAATATAAAACATTGAATCAGAGGATTCCAAAGAAACACATGTCTCTTAGATAAGCCAAGTAAAGTATAATTCAAAAGTGGTTATGAAATTTAAACTTTAATGCTCAAAACATGTTGTTGTACAAATGTACAAGGATTTTAAATGATAAACAATACAAATGAAATTCCTTTTAAAATAATGCTTCAGTTCTCCTCAAATATTTGGGATCTCCTTCTTCAATTGTGATCATAAAACAAAAAATTACTCAATTAATCACAAGGATTATAAAATATAATATAAAAAATAAAAGAGGGGTTGGTCCATATGATGGACTAATCCAATCAAAGAAATTAAAATCTAAACTCATAGAAATCATGTATAGATAAATAATGGTACGATCCCCCATGTGGTCCTTGAATTTTTACAGCCTCTATAGGGTAGTTCTAGTTGTTATCCAAAGTATTATAGTGGTTGAGACTTTCTGGATTTGGACCACCACATGTGGTTTCTTCCAGCTTTCACTTCATTTTCTTATTTTTCATAATTCCATATATAGAGTACACAAGATGCCCCACTCCTTCTCAAACTGGTAAAACTATCATGGAGGTTGATGGATGAAGTATGGAACCACCTCCTCCTTTATTACTATTTCTATAACATTCTCTTTCTCTTATTGTACTCTCTCTATAGAATATTCATAGTGTTTAGAGAGCTCTAAATGTTAACAACTGAATTTTTATTTTCACCATCTTCCACTTGGGCATCATACAAGTTGGCTGACTCATAAAATTCAAATGTTTTTGTAGTGATACTAAAATTAGTTTCAAAAAAATCAAATGAGGATGAGTTTACAAATATATCATCTCCCTAGGTTGATTCATATTCAATCCCTTTTTTAGTGGAATGTACATCTTGGAGTCGAGAAATAGCATTTGGAGGTATCTTGTTAGGATCCTACATTTAATGGATCTCCAAAAAATTAAGGATGAATAAGGGGGACTCTTCATGGAACTTATCCACATGATAAAATTCTAGAAGTAATGGGAGAACATGGTTAGGTCCCATGCCATCACTTAATTGTTTTTGTTTGTGTCCCCCCTTTAAGAAAGCTATGAATTATTTGAATGTCTTCTCCCCATAATTTGAGTTCCAAAATGTCCTCACCTATCTAAAAATAATAGAATAACCCTCCACCATTGACTAGGGTGAGTCAATAATAGGTTCTTTTACCTATGGGTAACTGTTAAATGAATTAAAAAAATAATCAATTTAAAATAATAGGGAAAAATATTTATTTATGTTTTGTATTAAGGGAAATAATGAATTAAAAAATGTGAATTTCTAAAGAATGATTGAAATAAAAGTTTAGATCCCTATAAATGGTTCCATTTTTTATGAATTCCTATCACAGGGATTGGGAAAATTAAATTTATATTCCAAATGCAGTATAGTGTCTAAACATGGTTGTCTTAATTGAGGATCATAATGGTCAGTTAAATCATTGATTATAGTTCCCATAGTATAATTCCTTGTTTTGTAACATTATTTTTTGAAAATGATGGTATTTTGGTTTTTAGAAATTTTGAAAATAAAATAATTCATTGAAAAATTAAAATCTAAATGAATATTAATATATAATGAAATTAGGAAATAAGGGTCCTGATCGAGGGATTGATAACATAGATTCATTCATTATTTATTTTTTGTTTAAATGTAATATTCATAATATTTTTAATGAAATGTAATTAATAAATTAATTTAATTTTATTTATTTATTGTAATAATATATCATTCCTTCGGTGTACCAAACCCCAACACTTTCTATAGGAAAATAGGAAATCACTTCAACTGAGAATACATTTTCTAAAAGACCCGACTCCATGATATGCTGTTTCATCTCTTCATACTACCCCAACTCCACCCTATAAAGCGTCAGCCTGATAGAAGTGTTGGAAAAATAATTAATAAAAAATAATTAATGAAATTAAAAATAATTTATTGGTGGATAACTACGACACTCATGAAATACTCCCACATCCACCACAAATAGATTTAAAACATATTCAATTGAAGCAGAATAACAAATAATGTCATGAAACCTTCCTTAGGTCTAATCCCCGAGTTATTAACTTGCCATTGCAGAGTGAGTAGAGGTCACAACGGAAATATGTAAGACAAATATGTAATTATATTTTGAAGACAAATAATGATGGAAGAGGAAAATTAAACACATTAATTAAAAAAAGATAAATGTGTTACATGGGAAATGAAAAATAAATAAAACAAAAAAGAAAAAAAATCCTAAAGCATGGATGTAGTCTGATCCTACCTATCTGATAAATATCCTTTTAAATCCACCATTGTCCTCTTATTTATAGTCATTAATGTGGCCTTGGGGTGTTATAAGGGACCATTAATGACTTAAGTATCATAATTGGTCTTAAACAATTGAAATTTAAGTTATAAAACATTCCATCAAATTTATCCACATGTTACACCAAAAAAATAGTCGAAATGGGGAAGACTGACTTCATTAAACTTGTTTAAAAATATATTTTTTCATTTTTTATCAAAATTTCTTATTTATTGGGCACAAATAGAAGAGATTATGGGATAAACATTGAGGATTACTTTTTCTACCTAATAATTCCCTAAATCGTCTTCCAATTCATAACATCCTACTACCACCTTAATTGTTCCATAACTCTATGTAATTTATTGGTTGAACACGTATCTGAGTTCTATTTCACATCCCTATAGAATCACCTCGATTTGAGGTGTGTGACCTGAATTATGCTTCCGTTATAGAGGTAGGGTATACACTGTCTCCTTAAACTATTATTCAACTTGATTGATTATTTTGAGGATCATGTCATTAAAATAAGATCTGGTACATAAAGAAAAATTTGAAGAAAATAAATCAAGGAATAATAAAAAATATAATCACTCAAATTGGATTAATATTTTTAATGTTATTCCCAAAATAACCTTCTGATAAAAATATTTCAAAATTCCAGAATTAACTGATGTTTTTTATTTTAGCTCAAAAAATACCAAAAATACAAAATAATTTTAAAAAAGCTCAAATTGATAAGTTTGGATGGTTTATATAATTAAAATACATATAAAAAATTAGTAAAATACTATCTCTACCAGTGGGAACTATTTCTGCTTCAAATGCATTGGGTAAATATTGATATCTCCTGAGACAAACATGACTCGAATGGGGAGTGAACCCAATTCAGTATGGGATTCTATACACTATCAAAGTCTTGGGTGTGAACCTTTTCTACTAGGATTTTAAGGGGATTAAACCCATTCCACTATTACAACCATGGTAATCATCATTTTACTAAAAATAAATTATTTTCTACACTTAGGTATATTCCACATTTCCTTGTATTTTGTGAATGTTATTTTCCCATAGATCATATTATTTGACTTATTTATTTTTCCTGACTTATGAACATTTTATATTTACGATATGAATCAATTTTACGATCTATGATATGTAGGGTATGGTTTTCAAATGTTACACTCATGTTCTTATACCCTTATGCTCTTGATATGTTGATATCTCCCTTGTTTACCCTTACTGCGCTTCTAAGCTCCCACTTTATTAGGATTCCTCTCCCTTTGTTATTCTTAATGGAATTATATGTAACGTGTATGAATGGTTCTAGTTATAAATAACATAGTGTGAGATGGCATAACTCACTTATGGACCAGTTTTTTAATTTTCCAGGTTTCTAATGGCACTAGTTCTAAACAATCCTTTCATTGACTGTTATATTATGTATTGAATACTTATCTAATAATATGTAATATTTATGTATAAGAAGTTTGTGTCATTACGGTTTGTAGCATAGTAAGGCTTAGTTAATCTTTGGAAACTAGGATTAGAAGTCATTAATGAGATCATTTGGGATATTTCTATGAATATATCTACGAATATGTCTAAGTAAAAGTCTAAAGATTAGTCAATGTATAAGTATATGTCCTAGAATTTTGGTAAAGGATAAAATGAGTGGTTTACATGTAATTACATCTCTTTCTAGATACTACAAGTGGATGTTGGATCTTGGAGAGAGGTACATAAAGGAAATAAGTCTAAAAATTCCATATTGAGTTGTAATCGATCATCAACTAGTGCCTGAAAATGGGCATCCTTGGGTCGATTTTGGGACCCCATTGATCCACTTGGTAGTGATAATGACAATTTGGATTAATTAATTTAATGTAAAAACAAAATTGACAATAACAAAAATAATTTAGTAATTAATATTTATAAAGAGTTATATAAATTATCATTTAGACTATAAATATTCATTGAAAATATAAAAATATTTCCTACATGGTGGTTTTTTTTATATTTTTTAGACATCAAATAAATGAAATTATTTATGAAACAATAATGATGCATTATTTACCTAATTAATAAATGATTTAAATAAATAAGATTACAATGATTAAAATATTATGCAAAACATGTCCAATTCTGATTGTGTGATTTTATTTCGACCATGAGTCATCTTAGCTTAATTTTTAATTATTTTTGGACTTTTTAACAACCGATGATAAGTTTATAATAAAATAATATTTTCACACTTTCCAATGGTTCCCCTCTCCTCCCTTATAAAAGGGCACCACCTCCCTCTCCTCTTTACACAATTTGGAGCCTTCAAGCTCGGCCAAACCCTTCTCATTTCCCTTATCAACTTCACTAGAAAAATTACAGAGGTTTTTGTGTACTCAAAAGACCAAATCTAGTGCCTTAAGAGGAGGTTAAGAAGTGGCACGTCAAAGAAGAGGTAATATCCTTTATCAATTCTTTCTAATTTATTTCTTATTATTCTTTATTTGTTTCATCATAAATTAATAACATCAGTATCACTCATATATTGATAATTTATTATAAATATGAAATAACCCTATTTCATCATCTATCCATCCTATAGAAAACAAAATCACCGCGCGTGCGTATATACAGAATACCGTCTGCACGCCGTGGTGTAATCAGTTTTTCCACCACCACCTTACATGGATGGGTATAATGGTGTAAATAAATAACTATATATGATTATTGTAAAGTGATATTGATTCTGAAATATTATACATACACTTCAATGCAATTCCACGATCAAGGAAATGATATCATCGCTCGTGCGTACGTACGGACTACTGTCTCCACGAACGCGATGAGATTCATTTTCCATGATTAACCATTCAAGTATGATTATAAAGTATATATAATGAATAATAATGAAATATATGGCATTATAAAGCTACTAGATTTATGCATATATATATATGTCATCTACATACTTCCATTCAAGTCAATAAGGAAAGGAAAACAGTGTTCATGCGTACTTACGACCTACCGTCTCCATGAACCATGTATTTAATTTCATTTATCTATATTATATATATATATACTGAATATATATGATATATAAATCATTATTTACATTATGGAAGTAAGTAAATCATGATATAATTAATAATAATTTCAAGAACAAAAAGTCCAAACACGTACGATAAATAAAATGATTTTACCCAAAATGCTGCTTTAACATGGAATTTACAAAAGAACAGGTAATATAAAGTCATAAGTGAACCATATATGATATCATAACAATGAAAATTATTCTGTAATATGTCAATGAAATTATATAAATCATTATATAAGAGGTTCGGATACGTACGAAGCAAATCAGACCTAAGGTAAGGGATAAATTTTCCAATCTTGTTTTTATCCGAGATTTTTTATAGATAAGTGTTTTCGGGGGTTATATTTTTCATCCATGTCTATAAAAATGTTTTTTATAAAGTTTTTAATATTCTTACATGTATGTTTAATGTCATTTTTACCCCTCTTTTACTTTTACATTGTATTATGGAAGGAATATTTTCTTTGTTTACGATACGTGGTAATTTTTGTCTTTTCTGTTAAAAGTACAAGGAGAATGTTTTTTTAACTTATACGACATGAATGGATTTTTATGGTTTCAAAATGCCATATTTTAATAAATATTAATCTACAATATTCCATGACTATTTTCAACAAAATCCTATTCTTTTAAAATTTCATGGGATTTGGTGAAAATAAAATGATTTTGAAGAAGAAAGGATATTTTCAACAAGAATTCATTTCAAGTGTTTTATCAATACCATTTTCCATCTAAGATTAAATTATTTCATATGTGTATGTTTCAAGTATAATGTCTCTATGATTTACATGGTTTCACTTTTCTTATGATTAAATGATATCCATTTGTTTTATATGCATTATGTTATGATGAGATGATGTTTATGAGACCCATTGTATTCTTTGAGTTATGATGAATGATTTATGTATATGTTGTGGCACAAGTAAGAATGATTTAATTATGAGATTGGTGGGACCTATATCTCCCTCTAATTAATTGTGTAAATATTTATATCTCATGAGATAGACATGGCTGGAATGACAAGTAAATCTAGTTCAGTAATACAGGGCTGGAACGACAAGTAAACCCATTCCAGTAAGGGACATTGTCCACTAAGATGGTCTTGGTAGCAACGCCTAGGCTACTATGGAAATCATATCAAGTGCTTAATGGTTTTTCACAATTAAATTTTTATTCCCGTGCTGTTTTATTATGATTGATGTTCTATTATGATCTATGCCTTATGTATTGCCGTGTTTTATTTCATTGCTCTAGATTTTGATGTTTAAACATTATGTTCATGTTTTTAAGTTCTAATTTATATGGTTTGTTTTATTTTCTCCATTCTTACCTTTACTGATCATTTGAGCTCTCCTTTTTATATGTATCTTTTCCCCAGGATATAAATTAAGGTTTTTGGTAAGAAAATAAAAGGGGAAGATCTTTATGGGAGATGTTGAAGACCTTCACCATGATTAGAATATTATATTCCGAGTTTCCAAAAACAGTAAACTATTATGATCCTTGAGTGTTTGTTTTTTTTGTTATGTATAAAGTATTCTTCAAAATTAATGTAATGTCCATGTATGCCATGCTTTGGGTCTCTACAGTTGGTATCAGTGGAAAGGTTTAATATCCTTTGGAAACAAGCATGCGAAAACATTAGTGAGATCCCTAGAGATATTTCTAAGGTATGTCTAGGGATGTCTCTAAGGTTAAGTATAAGAATAGGTTATAGTCCTAGAATTATGGTAACAATCATAGAATTAATCCTATGATGTTATATATTGAAGGTACTCCCCCTTTATTATGTTGTTTTCCCTAGCATGATTTTTGCCTCTCACACTATTCTTTTTGGGTTTTAGACGATGGATGGAACCCGAAGGAATCGTGTTGATCAATGTAATGAAAAATGCAATGATTTTCCTCCTAAACAAACCAATGTTATGGGAGATGGAGTGCAAAATCATATTGCTATACTTACAGAACCTATGAATGATTTTGGACATCCAAATGACCAGAGAAGCGAACAATATTCTATTGAGTCATTCATGGGGAAACATCCACCTTCTTTCATTGGGTCTTCTGATCCACTTGTCACTGAACAATGGATTAGTACCATTGAAAAGATATATTTGATACTTCACTCTTCATAGAATGAAAAAGTAATTTTGGCTGTTTACCGGTTAGAAGGTGAAGCAGACCAGTGGTTGACTCTAGTTAAAAATACAAGGCCCCAAGATGAAATTGAATCCATGGAATGAACGATTTCAAGAACTTGTTTTTCAATAAGTAAATATTTAGTATTATTAGTAAAAATATGGAGAAGGATTTCCTTGAGCTTAATTAAAAGGATGATGAATATGTTGGTATATACAAAGAGAATTTTACAAGGCTTGCAGGGTATGCATCTGGCTTTATCATCCAACCTGAAATTAAAGTTGATCGATTATTCAGTGGCTTAAAACCAAGTCTTCAAAGGGAATTAGCTATAAGAGAATTCAGTAGCTATGAAGAAATTGTTTGTTGTGATATCAAGGTAGAAATGGAAGTTGGTGTTACATATCTGTCTCATGGTTTTGATATGAAACGAAAGATGGAGGTCAAGGAGAAATCTCAGAATAATGGTGGCAAGAAGATGAATGTTTCTTTATGCTCAAAGTGTGGAAAGAATCATGGTTGATATTTTATTAAGAGTATTAGAAAATGTTTAATGTTTTGAAAAGAAGGTCATCGAGCTTCTGAGTGTCAAAGTAATGGAAAAGGGTTTCTAATGATGTGAATAAAGAAAAGACTGCAGAGAACGCACCACCAACACTTCAATGCTTTAAGTGCAAGGAAATGGGGAATTATGCTAATCAATGCCCTAATATAAGGGTTAATGATGATCAACGTGAGAAACATCTTAAGGAAAATGATAAAGGGATGTCACATGTGATCAATATTTGTGATGTTGAGTATGACAATGATGTTGTGTAGCAATTAAGTGTTTATGTAATGGGATTTCAAAATAGTATCATGGAATCTCATTTATGGTATCATGGAATTTTGGAATATCTATGTATTGGTTTTCAATAATTATATTGTACCGGTAACCATGAAAAGTGATTGAAATATTTTGGAAAGAATATGATATGCAGATAATGAATGGATAAAGAAAAAATTAAATGATCTCATGACTGATATAAGGACAACATTTTATTATGGTTGGAGTATATAGAAATTTTGGGATTTTGGTATGTGGAAAGAGTTAACTTTTGATAGGATTCATGTTTTACTAAAGTTCAATGGGTAGTCATTTTTCAAGAGAATACATGATTAAAGTATTCACCTGTTTTGAATACAATCAACAAGATATATATTGTGATATATGAGGGATAAATGATGGTATTCACATGCTCGACAAGTAACATTTCTAATAATTGTTTTCTTTATACTATGAGCTTGGATAGAAGTATTCTGGATAAGCCTAAAGATTGGAATGGATTATGTTAGACATAAGTTAGTATTGTTTAATACTAGAACGTTTTTAGATATTATTAATGGAATTTTATAATAATGTAGTTTTAGAAAAAGGACAACCTACAGGACGGGTGACAACCCGTCGCGTCAGATATGGATGTGGGAATCGAACCCACAACCAAAGTGCGACATGCCTTTGTCACCTACCACTGGCCTACAGGAAGTCCCTCGTTAGTAGAAACTATTTTTATTTATTAAGTGGTATGATAAATGAAGTATAAGTCCATTTTATGAACTGTATATGATTAATCTCATCAAAGATGGACTAATGTATATAACTTTTGCTAACCTTATCTTTGAGACAGATGGAATGACCTATTATTCTATCGCATGATTTTCTCAAACATTGAGAAATACAAATTCAACTTCATTTCTTTATGAGATGAAGGGGAAATTGTTTGAGGCACAAGGAACAGTGAGATTGTACCAAAATCAAGTAAGTATTTATTTTAATTAAAAAAAATTTCAACATTTGGGAAATGATCTTGAAAACAAAAAATGTTGACCTAGTGCTCTTATATCCGATGAATCAGATGGTACCTTATATCATCACAAATTTATGTCATTGTGATTGTTGGATTTTTTATAGCCATGTTCTCTACCACTCTCCATCAGAACATGATGGTTAGGTTTCTCTTCCATATCCATATTTTCACATATATTCTCCTATGTGGAAACCCAGTGATGAGATAATTTGGGTAACTGATATGTTTCATACTTCACTTTTTAAAATTAATTTTTAGTATTCCTTTTTACGATGTGGGTTTCTATGAATGAAACTTTCATGTAGTAAACTATTTATAATCTCGACGAATCTCGAGGGAGAAATTAATTTTAAGGGGGGTAGAATGTGACACCCTAAGATTTTATGAGATATATTCCTGTTAATTTCTTTCATATCTTGTGTTGTAAAATACACAAAGATTATCTTACGCTATACACAACACCATATTAGCTTGCAGTATACGCAATACTATTCTTGGATCGTGTTACACAAAATTTCATGTTCGTTTTATAGTAGTTATTCTACACAACATTTAGTGTGTATATATATATATGTATATATATTCAATGTATAAATGAAATATGGTTGGATTCTATTATACTCAACAACAAAGGAGTCTTGCACTACATGCAACCATGACTTGGCTTGCATTACACGCAATCACGACCATCCTTGATAGCGTGTGTTGTACGCAATACAGAATTTCAGTAAACAATGATATATTATTATAATATTATTATGGACTAGCCTTTATGAATAGTATTAACTACATTTTGAATTTTATAACATTATTATTCAACTTACATATTTTCTAGAACATGCTATGAGAACAAAATAAATGTTTCGGGTAAAATAATTATTTTTCAAAAAATGTAGTTTTGCCGACTTTTGATGGCGCACCAATTTTAAATATTGTTTTTGACATGTTTATAAGTTCAATTTGACAAAATAAAATTATTCCTTTGAATCAAGAGATAAAAATTTAATTTGGATAAAATTTTCATATTATTCAGATAACTTTCATATTTTAATGAATAGTAAAAACACACTATATTTTAATTAAATACAATTTTTTTAGTCGTAATAATTTATATGGTTAGATTATCTTTTTAATTGGTTTTAAAGTGTAATTAGAATATATTTTTACCATTTAATCCAATTCTGGTCATTGGAATTAATTTCACTTAAAATTTGGACATAAACAAGTGTCGATCTTTTGATAGTTATTGTTTCTTAAAAACTCGCTATTTGTTTTGATAACAAGAATTTATTTTAAAATTAATAAATTCCACTTCTATGTTTTGAATTTGGAAAAATAGAAATCATTTTTGAATTCAAAATATCAAATATAGCTTGGGATGAATTTTTGGTTTTTTTCTGAAAAACTTCAATTTTTGATGAATAGTGAGACCACTTAGAGGTAGTTAAAAAAATTGACTCTTTCATTTAAATAAAATTTTACCACTTATATGAATTGAATTTCAAAAATCATATATACATGGTTGTTATGAAGAAATAAAATGTGGTTCAATAGTATGAAAATAATTTTTGGTGAATAGTAACTTTTGACTTTTCTTTACTGCGGTTAGAGGTAAATAGGGTAAGTCAAGGTTAAAAGAATATTAAAATAATTCAAAATTACCTAAACTGTTACATACCAAGTATGTAATGAATAATAGATATTTTTATCTATGTCTATTAATGAATTATATAGTGTTTTAGAGACCTAAAATGAAAATAAATCTAATCTTAAGCATGGAATACACTAATTTTTTTAAAAGATTGTTTTACTGCCTTTTGATGGAAAACCATTTTTAAATCTATATTTTGAAAATTTTTTAAGATATTTTTTTCAAAATAAACTTATTATTTATGATTGGGACATCAACATTTACTTTGTGTGAATTTTTGGTATTTTTCCGATAAAGTTCATTTTTTAATGAATAGTGAAAAATGTTGTATTTTATTTCAAAACCTCTTTTTAATATAATTTATTTATATCATTAGATTATCTTTTGAATTGGTTTTGAAGTTAAATTATAATATATTTTTACCATTTTATCCAATGGTGGTCATTGAAATCAATTTCACTTTGAAATTGGACTTAAACTAGTGTCAATCTTTTGATACTTATTGTTTCAGAAAAACACACTATTTGTCATGACAGTGGGAATTAGTAATTAAATAAATTAATGAAACTTACATGTTTTGAATTTTGTAAAATAGAAATCATTTTTGAATTCATAATATCAAATATAGCTTAGGGTGATGTTTTTGTATCTTTCTGAAAAACTTCAATTTTTGATGAATAGTGAAACCACTAAGCGGTAGTTAAAGAAACTGATTTTTCGTTTAAATGAAACTTTGCCACTTATGTGATTTTATTTTCAAAAATCCGACATACATGGTTTTCATTAAGATGTAAAATGTGGTTCAATGAGATTAAAATAATTTTTTGGTGAATAGTAACTTTTATGTTCTTAATCGCGATTAGTGGTAATTAGTGTAGTTTAAGGTAAAAATAATGTTTTAATAATATGAGATGAGCTTGACACATGTCCTACCCTCATTGGATGTGTTATGGATGACCAAAAAAATCCATGGGTAAACTTGGGGACCCCATGGAGCCACTTTGGTTGGGAAATGACATAAATAACCTTTTATTTAATGTTAAAGTAAAAATGACACAAACATGAGTTATTTTACTAAAAAATTTTTTACATGGGGTTATAAAAGTCATATTTTTTATTATAAATAGTAATTGGAAAGATAAAAAGATTTAATACATCATAGTATTTTTTATATAATTTTTAGACTTTAAATAAATTAAATTATTTATGACATCATGATGATGCAGCGATTACCTCATTAATAAAGGATTTAAATAAAATGAAATGATAATGTAAAATCTATGACCTACACATGTCCAAAACCTATTGGATTGGTGGATTTAGAACCCTTATCACCTTACACTCGAATTATATCAATGTGGGACCTTTTGAATCTGAAACTCATTTTAAAATAAAGTAACATTTCTTTACTTTCCAAGAGTGCCCCTCCTCTCCTCTTATAAAAGGCCCCAACCTCTACCTCCTTACCCACACTTCCAAAGCCTTTGGATTGGCCAATCCCTGCCCATTTTGTCTCTCCACTTTCCTATCTTACTCTTTGAACCCTCACTTTGGGCAGAAGTCTTCCCAAGGAAGCCTTTGAGCTCAAACCAAAGGGAGTTACCCGATTTTAAGGTAATGTCTTCACTTAAGTCCTTTTGTTTTATTTTTCTTCTCCAACCCATAAAACTCTTTTTATTCATTTATTTTGTAATAAATACAATATCTTCAATATACTAGTATGTTTTTATAAGAAGTATTCTAGCTACACTTACACACACCTACATCTAATGGTTAAATAACATACTGTTTCCGTGGATGGCGAATTTCTGCCTCCCGAAACGATGATTGTTCATCATTCTTTTAACACCTTCAAAGGTGGAAATTAAGATTACACTATATTTATATATGATATATAATATGTTTATGGTTTCCTTAAGCTTATGTATTTATCATTTTGGGCATACCTTTATGGTTTCCATTATGGGTAAACACGATATCTTCATTTAAGGAAGTGCGGACTACCGCCCCCTCAAAGTGATTTGATTCGTTAAATACCATATGTGGGACGTATAAAGGATGGAGTTGTGATATTATATATGATATTACACTATAATTATAATATACATTTATATCATTATGATTCCATTTCATAAAATACGAAATAGAAATGAAAGCAGCGTTCATGCGTACGTACGACTTACCGTCTCCATGAACGGTGCATTTCATTTCTTACCTCTAAATCTTATATAATATTTTAAATGCATGTATATACTGGATATATATGATATATACATCATTATTATAACTCTGGATATAATGGATACATGAAAAACTTGTAATTATAAAGAGCATATTTTGACTAAAGTACCAATGATCGTTAAAACGACCATTATTAACTAAAATAATTACATAGTGTTCATGACATTGTAATAAGTGATATAAAAGGAATAATGAACTTGAAAAATTTTCATAAGAAAGTAGAAATTAACTCAAGTTTATTATTCAGGAGATTAAAGAACGATCGAGTAAAGTCAGACCCGAGGTATGGGACTTCGTCTCAATCTCCTTTCATTAAGGCATATTCTATTTTATACACAACATTCTTTTATACGGTGTATAAACCCCTTTGACTTTTACGTTTATTAAAAAGAAATCTTTTTTATACGAAGCATTTACTAAATGACCAAATGGAATGTTTTTTTCGTACGTATGTGGCGACAAAGACTTCTCTGCCACCATGACCATTATTTGAGTTTTCGGTTTCCACTACAAGCCATACCTTCTTTTTAAAAGAAAAATAAATACCATGTTTTAATTTTCTTTTTTTTTATTGAAAATGGTTTTCATAATGTTTTTATTATATCAATGTGTTGTATTGATATCTTGTGATTGAAATGTGGAAATGTTATGTTTCCTTTATGCATGTTTTATGTGATACGATTATGTTATGGTTCTTGTGAATTATTATGAAGACGAGTGGTTCTGTGATAAACTAAGGGCGGGTGAGCCCGATATAGCTCTCCAATGCATTGGGTAACGCGAAGGAGTGAAACGTTAAGGTTTCTCCGAAGATATTTAGCAAATATACTGTGATGGGTATTCCAAATGTAACCAAGAGGGTTACTCCCTACGTAAGAATGTTATGAATGCCTCAAGTTACCTTTATGTCTTATGATTTCCATGATTTATTCATGATTTGATGCGGTATGTTAAAGTGCTTATGTTTTATGGGTAAATTATGATTTCATTCTTATGTAATTATGAAGTTATGTTTCCTTTCCATATTTTTATAACCCATACTGAGATTTTTATGCTCATCCCAAGTTTTTTGAAATGTTTTTCACAGGTCAAGGGAAAGGTACACGATATGATGATAGTATCAAGGAAGTGTCAAGAATGAATCCACGACTTATTTTAAATATGTTTCCATTGATGGAAAAAATGAATACTATCTTTATGTAACCACTTTGTTTATATGTGGAATGTAATGCATGTTTTATGTTCTAATTCTCTAAAACTCTAAACCAGAAAAGATCCTCAATGTGTAATCTTGTAATAACTCAAGATTAAGTAACCTTTAAGTCTGGGGCCTTATAGTTGGTATTAGAGGTCGGTTTAGATAACTTTAGGAGTTATAATTCTATTAAATGATTATCCAAAAATATTTTTTTATGGTAAAATTGAAGTGATATAGTATTTGAAGATTACCGTGTTTCTTCATCTAAGACATGTTTGTTTAGAATGGTTTTCCACAGAGGAAACAGGGAAGCAGTGCTAGGAAGGCATACAGAAGGAAATAACCTTCCGAATCAGCATCCTGAGATGGTCGGAATTGGAACTAAACAGTTTGTTTCAGTAATGGCACAGTTGACTCAAGAGATAAATGGTGGTTGTATCCATGCACGAGATCAACCAGATCAATCGTAGAGGAACATGTTAGTGGTGGAATAATTCATGAGGCAACATCCCCCATCATTCAGAGGATCATCTGACCCTATGTTAGCTGAAGGGTGGATTAAAGCACTGGAGAAGATTTTCGATGTCATGGGGTGTTCAGAAAATCAAAAGGTTAGTCTTTCTATTTACCGTTTGGAGGGTGAGGCAGATCAGTGGTGGTCTATGGTTAAAAATATCAGGGACACCGATGAGATTGATTCTCTTGACTGGGATGAATTCAATGGTATGTTTCTTCAGAAGTATTTTCCTAAGGCTGTTCGACTTAGGATGGAAAAGAAATTCTTGGAATTGAGGCAAGAGGAAGACTCAGTGGCTCCCTATGAAGAAAGGTTCACTCGATTGGCAAGGTATGCTCCAAATTTTATCCGAGACCTTGATAGTAAAATCAATCGTTTTTACTCAGGATTAAAGCCAAAATATCGAAGGGCATTAGCTTCTCGTGTGTTTAAAGGTTATGAAAAGCTTGTTCGATGTGATGAGAAGGTGGAAATGGAGTTTGCCGATGATCAAGTGTTCTATAACAACCAAAAGAAGAAGAGACCGAGGTGGCATGAGAAAGGTAAGAATTCTTCAAAAAAGTATGATGGTAAGAAAACAATGTTTCTAGTTTGTGATAAATGTGGAAAAAGGCATGCTGTGGAATGTCTTCTGAATTCTGGAAAGTGCTACCGATGTGGTAAGATGGGACATAAGGCTCGTGATTTCACTGAAAAGGATCAAGGTGAAGGTAAGACCAAATTTGATTTACAGTTAGTGAAATGTTATAAGTGCAATGAGATGGGTCACTATGAAAACGAGTGTCCGACAAAGAGATTGAGTGATGGGAAGCAGTTAGACTACAAGCAGAAAGGGGTGGTGAAATCCTTTGTAACTACTTCAGCAGATGTCGAGCCATCAAATGAAGTTGTATCAGGTACTTTGTTTGTTTTTTCAGATTATTCCAGTGTGTTGTTTGATTCAGGGTCTACACATTCTTTCATATCTGAAAACTATTCTAGTAAAATTGGAATACCATCTCAAGAAATGACTCCTGAACTTTTGGTAAAAACACCTGGGGGAAATGTTGAGGCAAAAAGAATTTATAAGAATCTTCCTATCCTTATCTGTGGAAAGAACATACTTGCAAACCTTATTGTTCTACCTCTAGTAGAGTTTGATGTTATCCTGGGTATGAATTGTCTCTCTATTTACCATGATAAGATTGAATGTAGAGCTAAAGAAGTTTCTTTTCAGAAAGACTTTCAGTTTGTGTACAAGAATGAACCCTTACTGTTAATAATTTATCAAGAGGCCGAGAAACTTGTCAAAGATGGAAATGAATGTTACCTTGCACACATCGTTGAAAATAAAGGAACTGTTCAGATTAATGATGTTCCAGTGGTAAATGAGTATCCTGATGTTTTTCCTGATGAGTTGCCTAGAATAATACCAGATCGGGAAGTTGAATTTACCGTTGACTTAGTTTCTGATGCTAAGCCAATTTCAAAAACCCCTTATCGAATGGCTCAAATTGAACTTTTAGAGTTGAAGGAGAAATTGCAAGATTTATTAGAGAAAGGTTTCATTCGACCTAGCACATCACCATGTGGTTCTCCTGTTTTATTTGTTAAAAAGAAAGATGGTTCAATGAGACTTTGCATTGATTATAGAGCCTTGAATAACATCATTGTTAAGAACAAATATCCTTTGCCTCATATCGATGATTTGTTTGATTAGCTGAAGGGAGATCAGTATTTTTTAAAGATTAACTTGAGATCGGGGTACCATCAGCTAAAGGTAAAGGAAGCAGACGTTCTGAAGACTACGTTTCGTACAAGATATGGCCACTATGAATTTGTAGTAATTCCTTTTGGGCTAACCAATGCACCTGCTGTATTCATGGACTTAATGAATAGAATTTTCCATGAGTTCTTGGATATGTTTGTGGTGGTTTTCATTGATGATATTTTGGTGTTTTCTAAAAGTAAAGTGGAGCATGAAAGACATTTAAGGGTTATCTTGCAAACCTTAAAAGAAAAGAAATTGTATGGGAAATTCAGAAAGTGTGAGTTTTGGTTGCAACAAATTTCTTTCCTTGGTCACATTGTTTCTAAAGATGGGATAACTGTTGATCCTACAAAAATAAAAGTTGTGGAATACTGGCCAAGACCCACAAATGTAACTGAGATTCGTAGCTTCCTTGGTTTGGCAGGCTATTACCGAAGGTTTGTAAGAAAATTTTCACCGTTATCTAGTCCAATGACTAAGCTAACTTGGAAGGGTGTTAAGTTTATCTGGACAAAAGAATGTGATGATTGTTTTCAGGAATTGAAAAGAATATTGGTGAAAGCTCCAGTTTTGGCACTACCTTCCAGGAATGGTGAGTTTGTTATCTACAGTGATGCTTCATTGAAAGGACTTGGTTGCGTCCTAATGCAGAATGATCAGGAAATTGCTTATTCTTCATGACAGTTGAAAACTCATGAGGTAAATTACCCTACACATGATTTGGAATTAGCTGCTGTTGTTTTCGCTTTAAAAATTTGGAGACATCATTTGTATAGAGTAAAGTGTGAAATATATACTGATCACAAATGTTTAAAGTATATATTCACTCAGAAAGAGTTAAACATGAGATAGAGGAGATGGCTGGAATTAATCAAGGATTATGATTGTACAATTCATTACCATCCGGGAAAATCAAATAAAGTTGCTGATGATTTGAGTCAAAAAAGTAATGATTCATTAACAATGTTTTGTTTCGAACGTGATCCTTTGGTTAAGGATTTCATGAACTTTGGCATAGAAGTTTTTGGCTCATGATGTTCTTCTGTTTTGTTTTATGTATCAGTGAGATCATCTCTATCAGATAGAATGAGGCAAGCACAGAAGCAAGACAGTGAGTTGCAGAAAAAGGTAGAGCTGGTTCAGAAAGGTAAGTTGCCTGAATTCAACATTGATAATGACTGCTTTTTGAGATTTGGGAAGAGATTGTGTGTGCCTTGTGATTCACAGTTGAAGAGAGAGTTGTTATGTGAAGCTCATAGTTCTCTGTTTTCAGTTCATCCTGGCAGCACTAAGATGTACAGAGATCTACTGGAGTATTACTGGTGGGATGGAATGAAAAGGGATATTGCTGATTTTACTGTGAAGTGTTTGACATGTCAACAGGTTAAAGCAGAGCAGCAGTTACCAAAATGGATGCTTCAGCCTTTACCAGTGCCAGAGTGGAAATGGGAGAATATATCCATGGACTTTGTTGTGGGATTACCGAAGACATCTTGAGGTAATAATGCAATCTGTGTTATTGTTGATCGCTTGACTAAATCTGCTCATTTCCTTGCTATACGAGATACTTTTTCCCTACATCAACTTTCCCATTTGTATCTTAAAGAGATAGTCAGGTTACATGGAGTTCCTCTCTCCATTATATCTGACCGTGATCCCAGGTTCACTTATAACTTTTGGAAAGGCCTTCAGAAGTCATTGGGTAATGAATTAAATTTTAGTACAGCTTTTCATCCTCAATCAGATGGGCAGTCACAACGAATAATTCAGACCTTCGAGGATATTCTACAAGCTTGTTCGATGGATTATCAAGGAAGTTGGGACCAACATCTTTCTATGGTTGAATTTTCATATAATAACATTGTTAATTCTTGTATACAGATGGAACTATTTCAGGCATTATATGGGAAGCGGTGTCGAACTACAGCTTTCTGGGATGAAGTGGGTGAAAGGAAGTTGATGGGACCAGAATTGGTAGAAGAGTTGGCAGAAAAAGTTCAGCTGATACAAAAACACATGAGAACAGCTCAAGGTAGGCAGAAGAGTTATGTGGACAACAGGAGGAAGGATCTCTATTTTGAGGTAGGTGATCATGTTTTTCTCAAAGTATCACCATGGGAAAGTGTGATGCGATTTGGTAAGAAAGGAAAGCTAAGTCCAAGGTTCATTGGACCATATGAAATTCTAGAGAGAGTTGGATCCGTTGCTTACCGAGTGGCTTTACCTCAGAGTTTATCTCAGGTACACAATGTTTTTCATGTTTCGATGCTGAGAAAGTACATGCCAGATCCATCTCATGTTCTGAGTCCAGAGGTAGTTCAGCTGGAAGAGAACCTATCATATGAGGAACAACCGGTCCAGATTATTGACCACAGGGAGCAAGTGTTACAGAATAAGGTGATTAATCAGGTAATGGTTTTGTGGAAAAACCACATGTTGGAAGAGGCAACATGGGAATCTGAAAATGCAATGAGGGAAAAGTACCCCCATTTATTCGATAAGTAAATAAATTGCGGGGACGCAATTTTCTAAATGGGGGAAGGATGTAACATCCCAAGTAAGTAATGAATAATAGATATTTTTATCTATGTCTATTAATGAATTAGATATTGTTTTAGAGGCTTAAAATGAAAATAAATCTAATCTTAAGCATGGAATACACTAATATTTTTTAAAGATTATTTTACTGCCTTTTGATGGAAAACATTTTTAAATCTATATTTTTACAATTTTATAAGCTATGTTTGTCAAAAAAACTTATTATTTATGATTGGTACATCAAAATTTACTTTGTGGGAATTTTTGGTATTTTTCCGATAAAGTTCATTTTTAATGAATAGTGAAAAATGTTGTATTTCAATTCAAAACCTTTTTTTAATCTAATTTATTTATATGATTAGATTATCTTTTGAATTGGTTTTTAAGTGAAATTATAATATATTTTTACCATTTTATCCAATGGTGTTCATTGTAATCAATTTCACTTTGAAATTGGACTTAAACTAGTGTCAATATTTTGATACTTATTGTTTCATAAAAACACGCTAATTGACATGACAGCGGGAATTAGTTATTAAATTAATTAATGCAACTTACATGTTTTTTATTTTTTAAAACACTTATCATTTTTGAATTCGGAATATCAAATATAGTTTAGGGTGAAGTTTTGGTATCTTTCTGAAAAACTTCAATTTTTGATGAATAGTGAAACCACTAAGTGGTAGTTAAAGAAACTGATTTTTCGTTTAAATGAAACTTTGCCACTTCTGTGATTTTATTTTCAAAAACCCGACATACATTGTTGTCATTAAGAAGTAAAATGTGGTTCAATGAGATTAAAATAATTTTTTGGTGAATAGTAACTTTTAAGTTGTTAATCGCGATTAGTGGTAATTAGTGTAGTTTAAGGTAAAAATAATGTTTGAATAATATGAGATGAGCTTGACACAAGTCCTACCCTCGTTGGATGTGTCATGGACGACCAAAAAAATCCATGGGTCAACTTGGGGACCCCATGGAGCCACTTTGGTTGGGAAATGACATAAATAACTTTTTATTTAATGTTAAAGTAAAAATGAAACAAACATGAGTTATTTTACTAAAACAATTTTTACATGGGGTTATAAAAGTCATATTTTTGATTATAAATAGTAATTGGAAAGATAAAAAGATTTCCTACATCATAGTAGTTTTTTTTATAATTTTTAGACTTTAAATAAATTAAATTATTTATGACATCATGATGATGCAGCGATTACCTCATTAATAAAGGATTTAAATAAAATGAAATGATAATGTAAAATATATGACCTACACCTGTCCAAAACCTATTGGATGGGTGGATTTCGAACACTTATCACCTTAAACTCGAGTTATATCAATGTGGGACCTTTTGAATCCGAAACGCATTTTAAAATAAAGTATCATTTCTTTACTTTCCAAGAGTGCCCCTCCTCTCCTCTTATAAAAGGCCCCCACCTGAACCTCCTTACCCACACTTCCAAAGCCTTTGGATCGGCCAAACCCTACCAATTTTGTCTCTAAACTTCCCTATATTACTATTTGAAGCCTCACATTGGGAAGAAGTCTTCCCAAGGAAGCCATTGAGCTCAAACCAAAGGGAGTTACCCTATTTTAAGCTAATGTCTTCACTTGAGTCCTTTTGTTTTATTTTTATTCTCCAACCCCCTAATCTCTTTTTATTCATTTATTTTGTAACAACTACAGAATCTTCAATATACTAGGATGTTGTTATAAGAATTATTCTAGCTAAACTTACAAACACCTACATTTAATGGTTAAAGAACATACTGTTTCCGTGGATGGCGAATTTCTGCCTCCTGAAACGATGATTGTTCAACATTCTTTTAACACCTTCAAAGGTGGCCATTAAGATTACACTATATTTATATATGATATATAATATGTTTCTGTTTTCCTTAAGCTTATGTATTTTTCATTTTGGGCATACCTTTATGGTTTCCATTATGGGTAAACGCGATATCTTCATTTAAGGAAGTGTAGACTACCGCCCCCTCAAAGTGATTTGATTCGTTAAATACCATATGTGGGACGTATAAAGGATGGAGTTGTGATATTATATATGATATTACACTTGAAATATAATATACATTTATATCATTATGATTCCATTTCATAAAATACGAAATAGAAATGGAAGCAGGGTTCATGCATACGTACAGCTTACCATCTCCATGAACGGTGCATTTCATTTCTTACCTCTAAATGTTATATAATATTATAAATGCATGTATATAATGGATATATATTATATATATGATATATACATCATTATTATAACTCTGGATATAATGGATACATGAAAAACTTGTAATTATAAAGATCATATTTTGACTAAAGTACCAATGATCGTTAAAACAACCGTTATTAACTAAAATAATTACATAGTGTTCATGACACTGTAATAAGTGATATAAAAGGAATAATGAACTTTAAAAAGGTTCATAAGAAAGTATAAATTAACTCATGTTTATTATTTAAGAGATTAAAGAAAGATCGAGTCAAGTCGGACCCGAGGTATGGGACTTCGTCTCAATCTCCTTTCATTGAGGCATATTCTGTTTTATACACAACCTTCTTTTATATGGTGTATAAACCCCTTTGACTTTTACGTTTATTAAAAATGAATCTTTTTTATATGAAGCATTTACTAAATGACAAAATGGAATGTTTTTTTTCATACGTATGTGGCGACAACGACTTCTCTGCCACCGTGACCATTATTTGAGTTTTCGGCTTCCTCTACAAGCCATACCATCTTTTTAAAAGAAAAATAAATACCATGTTTTACTTTTCTTTTATTTTGGTATTTAAAATGGTTTTCATAATGTTTTTATTATATAAATTTGTTGTATTGATATATTTTGATTGAAATGTGGAAATGTTATGTTTCCTTTATGCATGTTTTATGTGATACGATTATGTTATGGTTCTTGGGCATTATTATGAAGATGGGTGGTTCCGTGATAAATTAAGGGCGGGTGAGCCCGATATATCTCTCCAATGCATTGGGTAATGAGAAGGAGTGAAACGTTAAGGTTTCTCTGAAGAGATTTAGGGAATATACTGTGATGGGTATTCCAAACGTAACCAAGAGGGTTACTCTCTACGTAAGAATGTTATGAATGCCTCAAGTTACCTTTATGTCTTATGATTTCTATGATTTATTCATGATTTGATGAGGTATGTTAAAGTTCTTATGTTTTATGGGTAAATTATGATTTCATTCTTATGTAATTATGAACTTATGTTTCCTTTCTATATTTTTATAACCCATACGGAGCTTTTTATGCTCATCCCAAGTTTTTTTGAAATGTTTTTTACAGGTCAAGGGAACGGTACACGATATGATGATAGTGTCAAGTAAGTGTCAAGAATGAATCCATGTCTTATTTTAAATATGTTTCCATTGATGGTAAAAATGAATACTATCTTTATGTAACCACTTTGTTTATATGTGGAAAGTAATGCAAGTTTTATGTTCTAATTCTCTAAAACTCTAAACCTGAAAAGATCCTCAATGTGTTATCTTTTAATAACTCAAGATTAAGTAAGGTTTAAGGCTGGGGCCTTATATTAACACTTTTCCAAACCTTATTGGATGAGTAGTGGCCGACCATGGGCATCCTTGGGTCGATTTTGGGACCCCATTAAGGCACTTAGTAGTGATAATGACAATTTGGATTAATTAATTTAATGTAAAAACAAAATTGACATTAACAAAAATCTTTTAGTAATTAATTTTTATAAGGAGTTATATAAATTATCTTTTCGACTATAAATATTCATTGGAAATATAAATATATTTCTTACATGGTGTTTTTTATAATTTTTAGACATCAAATAAATAAAATTATTTATGACAGAATAATGATGCAGTATATACCTCATTAATAAATGATTTAAATAAATAAGATTATAATGATTAGAATATTATCCAAAACATGTCCAATTCTTATTGGATGATTTTATATCGACCATGAGTCATATTATATTCATCTTTAATTATTTTTGGACCCTTTGAAACCCAATATAAGTTTATATTAAAATAATATTTTCACACTTTCCAAAGGTGCCCCTCTCCTCCCTTTTAAAAGGGAACCTCCTCCCTCTACACTTTACATAATTTGGAGCCTTAAAGCTCAGAAAAACCCTGAACATTTCTCTTCTCAACTTCCCTAGAAACATTATAGAGGTTCTGGTCTTCTCAAAAGACCAACTCTAGTGTCTTAAGAGGAGGTTAAGAAGAGGCGTGTCAAAGATGTGGTAATATCCTTTACTGATTCTTTCCAATTTATTTCTTATTATACTTATTCTTATTTATTTGTTTCATCATAAGTTAATAACATCAGTATAACTCATATACTGATACGTTATTATAAATACGAAACAACCATGTTTCATCTTCTATCCATCCTATAGAAAATGAAATCACCGCGCGTGCATAAGTATGGAATGCCGTCTCCACGTCGTGGTGTAATCAGCTTTTCCACCACCACCTTACATGGATGGGTATAATGGTGTAAATAAATAATTATATATGATTATTGTAAAGTTATATTTATTCTGAAATTTTATACATACACTTAAATTCAATTTCACGATCATGGAAATGATATCATCGCTCGTGCGTACGTACGGACTACCGTCCCCACGAACGCGATGAGATTCATTTTCCATGATTAACCATTCAAGTATGATTATAAAGTATATATAATGAATAATAATGAAATATATGAAATTATAAAGCTACTGGATTTATTTATATATATATGTCATCTACTTACTTCCAATCAAGTCAATAAGGAAAGGAAAACATCGTTCATGCGTACGTACGACCTACCGTCTCCATGATCCGTGTATTTCATTTCTTTTATCTATATATTATAATATATATATATATACTGAATATATATGATATATAAATCATTATATACATTATGGAAGTAATTAAATCATGATATATGTAATAATAATACCATGAACAACAAGTCCAAACACGTACGATAAATAAAATGATTTTACCCAAAATGCTGCTTTAACATGGAATTTACAAAGGAATAGGTTATATAAAGTCATAAGTTAACCAGATATGATATAATAACAATAAATATGATTCTGAAATAAGTCAATGACATTATCTAAATCATTATATAGGAGGTTCATATACGTATGATGCATATCGTACCTAAGGTAATGGATAACTTCTCCAATCTCATTTTTATCCGAGATTGTTTATACGTAAGTGTTTACGGGGGTTATATTTTTAATACATGTCTATAAAAATGTTTTTTATAAAGTGTTTAATATTATTACATGTATTTTAAAGTCAAGTTTACCTCTCTTTGACATTTACTTTTTATTATGGAAGGATTCTTTCTTTTGTTTACCATACGTGGTTCTTTTTGAATTTTCCGTTAAAAGTACGAGGAGAATGTTTTTTTAACTTATATGGCATGAATGGATTTTTACAGTCTCATAACGCCATATTTTCATAAAGCTTAATCATCAATATTTCATGACTATTTTTACCCAAATCCTTTTGTTTTAAAATTTAATTGCATTTTGTGAAAAGAAAATGATTTTGATGAAGAAAGGATATTTCCCTCAAGAATTAATTTCAAGTGTTTTATAAAAACCATTTTCCATATATGATGAAATTTTTTCATATGTGTATGTTTCAAGTATAATTTCTCTATGATTTAAATGGTTTCACTTTTATTATGATGAAATGATATCCATTTGTTTTATATGGATTAAGTTATGATGAGATAATGTTTATGAAACCCATTTTATTCTTTGGGTTATGATGAATGATTTATGTTTATGTTGTGGCACATGTAAGAATGATTTCATTATGAGATGGGTGGGACCTATATCTCCCTCTAATGCATTGGGTAAAGATTTATATCTCATGAGATAGATATGTCTAGAACGTCAAGTTAATCCGGTTCAGTAATACTGGGCTGGAACGACAAGTAAACCCGGTCCAGTAATGGAATTTGTCCACTAAGATGGTCTTGGAAGCAATGCCTTGGCCCCTATGGAAATCATATCAAGTTATTAATGGTTTTCCACAATTTCATGTTTTATTCATATGCTATATTATCATGATGGTTGTTCCATAATGATCTATGCCTTAGGTACTGCCTTGTTTTATTTCATTGCTCAAAATTTTGATGTTTAAACATTCTATTCATGTTTTTTATGTTCAAATGTATATGGTTTGTTTTATTTTCTCCATTATTACCTTTACTGAGAATTTGATCTCACCCTTTTATATTTTTTCTTTTCCCCTGGATATAATGAAAGGTTTTAGGTAAGAAAACAAAAGGGTAAGATCATTATGGGAGATGTTGAAAATCATTCACCATGATTAGACGATTATGTTCCGAGTTTCCAAAGACACTAAACTATTACGATCATTGAGTGCTGTTTTTTTTGTTTTGTATTAAGTATTCCACAGAAGTAATGTAATGTCCATTTACGCCAAGCCTTGGGTCTCTACAGTTGGTATCAGAGGAAAGGTTTAATTAACCTTTGGAAACTAGGATGCGAAAACTATAGTGAGATCCCTAGAGATACTACTAAGGTATGTATAGGGATGTCTCTAAGGATATGTATAAGTATATGTTATAGTCCTAGAATTATGGTAAGGATCTTAGAATTAATCCTAATATTTTATATATTGAAGGTACTCCCCCTTTATTATGTTGTTTTCCCTAGCATGATTTTTCCCTCTCACACTTTTCTTTTTGGGTTTTAGACGATGGATATAACCCGAAGGAACCATGTCGATCAATGTAACGGAAAATTAGATGATTGTACTCCTGAACAAACCAATTTAATGGGAGATGGAGTGTAAAATCTTATTTCTATACTTACAGAAGCTATGAATCATTCTGGACTTGCAAATGAGTAGAGAAGGGAACAACATTCTATTGAGTCCTTAATGAGGAAATGCCCACCTTCTTTCAGTGGGTCTTCTGATCCAAATGTTGTTGAACAATGGATTAATATCATTGAAAATATATTTTCGATACATCGCTATTCAGAGCATGAAAAGGTAATTTTGGTTGTTTACCAGTTAGAAGGTGAAGCAAACCAGGGGTGGACTCTAGTTAAAAATACAAGGCCCCAAGATGAAATTGAATCCATGGAATGGAATGAGTTCAAGAACATGTTTTTCAATAAGTACTACCCTCATATTCTTCGAACGAAGATGGAGAAGGAGTTCCTTGAGATTTAGAAAAAGGATGATGAATCTTTTGGTATGTACGAAGAAAATTTTACAAGGCTTGCAAGGTATGTATCTGGATTTGTCATCCAACCTGAAAGTGAAGTTGACCGATTCTTCAGTAGCTTAAACCAGGTCTTCTAAGGACATTAGCTACAAGAGACTTCAGTTGCTATGAAGAAATTGTGCGTTTTGCTATCAAGGTAGAAATGGAAGTTGGTGTTACATATCCATCTCATGGTTTTGACAAGAAACGAAAGATGGAGTTCAGGGAGAAATCTTAGAATAATGGTGAAAAGAAGATGAATGTTTATTTATGCTCAAAGTGTGGAAAAAAGCATGGTGAAGATTGTCTTAATGGGACTAGAAAATGTTTAATGTGTGGAAAAGAAGGTCATCGAGCAGCCGAGTGTCGATGTAATGGAAAACGTTTTTCTAATGACGTGAATAAATAAAAGACTACTGAGAACGCACCACCAACACTTCAATGCTTCAAGTTCATGGAAATGGGGAATTATGCTAATAAATTCCCTAATCCAAGGGTTAATGATGATCAACATGAGCAACCTCTTAAGGAAAAGGATAAAGAAAAGTCACATGCATTCACTATTTGTGATGTTGAGTATGACAATGATGTTGTGTAACGATTAAGTGTTTATGTAATGGGATTTCAAAATAGTATCATGGAATCTCATTTATGGTGTCATAGAATTTTGGAATATCTATGTATTGGTTTTCAATAATTATATGGTACTGGTAACCCTAAAAAGTGAATAAAATATTTTTGTAAAGAAGATGATATGCACATAATGAATGGATAAAGAAAAAATGAAATGAGATCATGACTGATATAAGGACAACATTATGTCATGGTTTGAGTATATAGAAATTTTGTGATTTTGGTATGTGGAAAGAGTTAAATTTTGACAGGATTCATGTTTTACTAAAGTTAAATGGGTATTCATTTTTCAAGAGAATACATGATTATGGTATTCACATGTTTGGAATGTGGTCAAAAAGATATATCTTGTGATATATGAGGGATAAATGATGGTATTCACATGCTTGGCAGATGACACTTCAAGTAATTGTTTTTTTTATACTATGACCATGGATAATATTATTTTGGATAATCCTAAATATCTGAATATATTATGTTGGACATAAGTTAGTATTGTTTAAGACTAGAAATTTTTTAGATATTATTAATGGAATGTTATAATAATTTAGTTTTAGAAAAAGGACAACCTGCAGGACGAGCTACAACTCATCACGTCAGAAAAGGCTATGGGAATTGAACCCATAACGAAAGTGAGACAAGCCTTTATCGTATACAACTTGCCTATGGGTAGTCCCTGGTTGTTAGAAACATGTTTTTTATTAAGCGGTATGATAGATGAAGTATAAGTCCATTTTAGGAACCGTATATGATAAATCTCATCATAGATGGACTTATATATATAAATTTTGCTAACCTTATGTTTGAGATAGATGGAATGACCTATTATTCTATCGCATGATCTGCTAAAACATCGCGAAAGACAAATTCAACTTCATTTCTTTAAGAGATGAAGTGGAAATTGCTCGAGGCACAAGCAACGGTGAGATTGTCCAAAATCACGTAAGTATTTATTTTAATTCAAAAATTATTCAACATTTGGGAAATGATCTTGAAAAATAGAAATGTTTTCCTAGTTCTCTTATATCCAATGAATCTGATGGTACCTTAGATCATCACAAATTTATGGCTTTGTGATTCTTGGATTTTACCCAAAACGCTGCTTTAACATTGAATTTACAAAATAACGGGTAATGTAAAGTCATAAGTGAACCATATATGATATCATAACAATCAATATGATTCTGTAATAAGTCAATGACATTATTTAAATCATTATACAGGAGGTTCAGATACGTACAAAGCATATCAGACCTAAGGTAAGGGATAACTTTTCCAATCTTGTTTTTATCCGAGATTGTTTATACGTAAGTGTTTACGAGGGTTATATTTTTCATCCATGTCTATAAAAATGTTTTTTATAAAATGTTTGATATTATTACGTGTATGTTTAATGTCATTTTTACCCTCTTTGACTTTTACTTTTTATTATGGATGGAATCTTTCTTTTTTTTACCATATGTGGTAATTTTTGACTTTTTCGTTAAAAGTATGGGGAGAATGATTTTTTAAATTATATGGCATGAATGGACTTTTACAGTTTCATAACACCATATTTTCATAAAGCTTAATCTTCAAGATTTCATGAATATTTTCAACCAAATCCTTTTCTTTTAAAATTTCATGGAATTTTGTGAAAAGAAAATTATTTTGAAGAAGAAAGGATATTTTCCTCAAGAATTCATTTGAAGTGTTTTATCAAAACCATTTTCCATCTAAGATGAAATTATTTCATATGTGTATGTTACTAGTATAATGTCTCTATGATTTACATGGTTTCACTTTTCTTTTGATGAAATGAAATATATTTGATTTATATGGATTACGTTATGATGAGATGATGTTTATGAAACTAATTTTATTCTTTGGGTTATGATGAATGATTTATGTTTATATTGTTGAACAAGTAAGAATGATTTCATGATGAGATGGGTGTGACCTATATCTCCCTCCAATGAATTGGGTAAATATTTATATCTCATGAGATAGACATGGATGGAATTTCATGTAAATACGGTTCAGTAATGCAGGGCTGGAATGATAAGTAAACCCAGTCTAGTATGGGACTTTGTCCACTAAGATGGTCTTTGCAGCAATGCCTTGGCTACTATGGAAATCATATCAAGTGCTTAATGGTTTCCCACAATTACATGTTTTATTCCCATGCTATTTTATCATGATTGATGTTCCATTATGATCTATTCCTTAGGTACTTCCATGTTTTATTTCATTGCTCATGATTTTGATTTTTAAACATTATGTTCATGTTTTTATGTTCAAATGCATATGGTTTGTTTTATTTTCTACATGCTTACCTTTTCTGAGCGTTTGAGGTCACCCTTTTATATGTTTTCGTTTTCTCAGTATATAAAGAAAGGTTTTAGGTAAGAAAACAAAAGTGGAAGATCTTTATGGGAGATTTTGAAGATCTTTCACCATGATTATAAGATTATGTTCAGAGTTTCCAAAGACACTAAACTATTACAATCCTTGAGTGTTGGTTTTTTTGTTATGTATTAATTATTATGAAAAAGTATTGTAATGTACATGTACGCCAAGCCTTGGGTATCTACATATGTTTGTTAAATTATAACTAATATGGGTGGGACCTATATATCCATACAATGCATCGGGAAAATATTGATATCTCATGAGATAAACCGAATTTGAATGGGGATTAAACCCATCTCAATATGGGAACTTTTCCTCCATGATAGTCTAAGGAGTGAACCTTGAATACTATAATGGTTTGGGGATAGAACATATTATAATGTGATAATCTTGGAAATGATCCTTATTCTACTGAGCAAATGATATTATATGCTTATTTTTATTCCATAATTCCATGTCTTCTATCTATATGATGCTCTCATGGATCATGTTCCTTGATTTTCTTATTATTAACCTATAAAGAACTACCAATATTTAACCTATAACCCCCTTTATGATCTACAAAATTTTTATACTATAAATTTCATATTATAGATCATAACGGGGGTTATAGGATAAATATTGGTAGTTCTTAAAAGGTTAATAATAAGGAAATAAAGGAACATGATCCATGAAAGTATAAAAATTGATAACTAATATAGTCTAAGGGTGATAGTTTCTATCTATAACTACATCATTAAAAAAATAAACATGTTTTAAACATTTTATTCCATTTACATATAAGGTTACTCACTTTTAGAATTTTAGTTTTTACTAAAGTAACCAATTTTTTAAATGTTTTTACTATTCATTATAAAAAATTGATTCTAAAATATTATCTAATATGAATTATGGTTTTTAATAATAATTTTTCCAATTTATAAAATTAATCTCAAAATATTTAAAGAATTCAGTATAAAAATAAACCCGCAAAACGTGTCGAAAAACTGTTCTTATGAAATTACTTTTGAAGAAATATATGGGTTTATGTTAACTAAATGAATATAAATCATCATCATATGAATTTAAATTAATATAAATAGATTAAAATTATATTAATATCATTAATTTATTTCTTTACAAGGTGTTATATTAATTAATTAAAATGGGTAAACTATATACATTTAAAAAGAATTTGTAGAAAATCATGGTTTTAAACATATAAATAAACATATATTAAAATCCCAAATTTTTTTGATCAAAATGAAATTAGATATATAATAATTAATAAAATTTTCCAAATATTTATTAAATAAAAAAAAAAATCTTATTTTTAAATTAAATGATTAAATGAAATGTAAATGATAGTATTTGAAGAGTCATAAATTTTCACTATACACTAAATAATAAAACATTTTAAAAAATTAAAAATATTTCAACCAAATTAAATTTCAATATTATAACTTAGAAAATTATTTTAATTTTTTTCATTGATTGTTATATAATTTTAATAAATTAATTATAATACATTTTGAATGAAATAAAAAAAATCATTTCTGATGAAATTTTTTTCTAAATTATAAAATAACATTACTAAAATACATTTAAATATTTCTTAATAATTAATAAGCAAATTAATATGATATAAAAAATTTATGTATTTTTTTATAATATTTTTTATTTCTATTCATACCACTAATTTTAATGGATATGTTATAACAGTAATGTTTAAATAATAATATTTTATTAACATAACATTGTTCAATTAATCTTAGTGTACTGTGTTGTATAAGATATCAAGAATAATATCCATTTAAAATATTTGGTTGTAATATTCTACCCCCTGACATAAATTTTAACCTCTAAATTGTATCTTTTACTCAATAATCAGCGGTTTGATATTAATTTATTTTTTGGAAAACCCAAATTGTAAAAAGGGCTAATAAAACATTATTTTAAAACGAGGGAAATGGAAATACGAAGTTCATCACATAACAAGGATTCAATATATAATAACAATGGTAGGAATTGAAAAAATGGATTTGGAAAGAGGATATGTTTTTGAGATAATATTATACTTTTTTACGAGATAAGAGACCGACAATTTATTGAAAATGAATAATATTTTTATTTCATGACATTTTTGATAAATTTGATGGATAATTTTACCTTATAGAAAAATAAAATTGGTAAATATACTTGTTTGAAAATTATAATTTTATCCTTTAATCATTTTTCACCACAGTATCATCTATTGCTTCAATTGATGAATTAAAATGATTTTTTGTATCCCGAAGCACTTAAACTAAATTCTAATGAATAACATGATTCCAAAAAAATGATACCAAGAGAATCCTATTATCTTTATAAATTATCTGAAAATAGAAATTGTTATCACAAGGTAATATATTATTGAAAATGAGAAAACATTCATATTAATATCCAAATCAAAAGTTCAATATAAATCATTCCAAAATTAAATCACATTATATCACAAATAACCTCAATATTTTTTGATTTAATTGTGTTCCTCCCATGTAATATTTCATGTGAACTTATATGTTATTTATAATGGCTACATTGACCTCCACTATATTAAGAATTTCCCAAAATATGAATAATTTACTCAAAATAAGAAAATTCAAAAAAATTGGACTATAAAATGTTTTTCAAAAAAACATAATATTTATACATATAATTATTTAATTGAAAAACATTTAATACTAAACAACACATAAAACTTCTTAGTGTTAGGTGATTCACCCATATCAGCCTTTATTTGTGGGTTCAAGACCTGTTTCCTTAGCGTATGCGGTATGTCGACTTCTAGATTATGGGTATTCTTTTTTATGATGCTATAGAAACTAAGATAATCAAATTCATAGTTCACCTTTATCATATAAAATTCTCATAAATATTATGAATATCATACAAAATAAAACTAGTCATCAAATAAACCTTTTTAATATCTATGATTTTTAATATGGCTCATTACTTTCAAAAAAATCTAATAATTTTATTTGACTATAATTATGTCAGCATAAAAAAATATAAAATATTACCTTTTCAAAAATCAATAATTTTTCGATAAAATATAAACTTCCATTAAATCAAACTAATATGTCATCAATTCCATTTAGTATATTTATGAAAATCCACAATGAAGAACTACAATATATCAATACACAAATGTTTCATGATTCTTATAAACATAATATAGTTGATAAAAATACATAAACAAACATGATTATTGAGTTCCAACACCTAAACACTTAAATCATTATTCTTCAATTATTTACATGACATAGAACCTTAATAATTAATCCTTGTATTAAGAAATTGACTCAGATAATGCCCATTTTCCACACCAAAGACATTGAACTATTAGTGGTACATTATGTTGAACTATATTTCTCCATATCTTGTTTACAAGAAAATTAATTTTTCTTTTGAAATATCCCCTTTGTTCCATCCTTTTCCACACATAATTAATATTTCAGTTCCTTTAGTGATTTTTCTATGTTATATCTTCCCACTTGTTTTACATGTAGAAATTAAACTCTTGTTTTCTTTGTCATCATTAACACTTTATCATCAATGGGATAGAATACTTCCATTATTTAATATATTCATAAATTCAAATATATTCTATTAGTTAATATTAATTCTATATTTCTCATTTGATTTTATCAAAATATGTCTAATTTAGATTCCCGTTACATTATTCATCTCTCTAGGTAAATCATTAGATTTCCCAACATAGTGGTTGTTTGATTTCTTTAACCTAGTTTGCATTAATTACTAAGAATTATAAAAGAAAACGGATGATAATTCATTAACAGATACAAGGATAAAAATATAAAATTATAAATAAATAACTTATAGATGAATAGTATACGCAAACATACGAGTCTCTAGGTCTCAATCTAGGTTATCCTAGGAAATGTTTCCAATTAGGTTTTTAACTTACTAATTTTTTCAATTCGATCATAATTTTTCATAAAGTGTTTTGCGAATTTATAAATCATATCCCCTATGATTTTCAATCCTGGTGTGTAGAAAGGTCTGTTTTAATGCACTAAGTGATGATCAAATACAGCTCAATAAGTTATTTTCAGAGTTATTACCCCCAGGTATAATATATTCTAAGTAACATTATATAAATCCTACATTTTCATACATATATATTATATAATTTTAAAGAAAATACATAATATAATTACCAAATAGATTGAAAAGGTTTTGTGTCTTGGTAATGTTAGGTACATATATATCTTTCATAATAAGAAAACATACAATTATTTTAAAAACTTATTCTTTATCCCTTTAAAAATCAAATTATCTTTATTATACATAGTCACCAAAGGATACACATCAAAGAGAAGGGGTGAGCTAAAATCCTAGTAAGAGGATCAATAAAGGGAATGAATCAATAAAACATGAGTGATAATAAAAATAATCATCATAAAGTAATCATATGATCATCATAAACATTACGATGGAAACATTGGATACACTCTTGGAATGTTGAAATTCATAAAATTGAAACAACACATCTTAGTGGTCAAATACCACACATTGTTGTGAAAAAAGCTAACATCATGTTCCCACATAACATATGTGTATAATGATAAAATCATCATTATGAAAAAATATGGAATCATGTACACTCATAGTAAACATCATCACATGAGTCACATCACCTTATGAAATCCATTGGATGTCCATATTACTATGGGATGACCTGTCACATCATATCATCTACATAATATCATAGATAATAAAATTAGATTTATTAATTACTTAATTCAGAACCCATTATCTATGTATTTTATTTATTATTATTTGATTAAGTTCATTTATGGCCACTTTGATTAGCAATAGCATTCAGTTCTATCATTTTGGTTGTGTCTGTTTTTTGGGTATCAAGGTCGGGCTACTTTTATATAATTGTGTAAGTTCTTATAAACTAAAAATAATTTCTTAAAAGTGAAATTAAAAGATATTAATAAAATTTTATAAGTTTAAATGGTCCCATATGTCATTTGATTTTATGATATGAGTATTATTGATTTGATAACACATTAATGATATATTTTTAGTTTATTTTGGATGTTTTTCTATCCATCAAAAAGTAATTTAGTTTTATTAAATATTATGTTTATAATTTAGTTTATGACATTAAAAATTTTATAATACACACACAAAAATATGGTTTAACTATAATAGTGGTTTATTAAAATCATTGAATAAAACAATGGAAAATGAAAACTCATTGTCCACAAAGGTTGTGAATCAACAAATCATGGATAATGATTTCATTTATTAGATTAAAATGTTGAGAGAAGAGATTAAACTTTTGGATTTAAATAGACACAAAAAAATTCTAGAATATACATGATAGTGGAGTTATCATGCAACATTGGATAATGGGAGTATGGGTGAGGATAAGAAATTAAAATAAATTAAATGAGAAGGATTAAGGATTTTACCAATTTAAATTTCTCTCCTAGAGAGCATCCTTAAGGAAACTCGATTTAGTATTTTGTTAAGAACAATAGCTATTGGAAGTGGATAAAGAGTATTGGAAAGGAAATTGGGGAAAATTTAGATAATCTAAAATACTAAGAAGGTGAGAGAAGAAGGGGTGTTGAGGGGTGGTATTCATTGGGGAGGAGAGGGGTGTTTTTTATTATTTTATTCATTTGTTTATTATATTGGATCAAGACTATAAATATTGTTTATTACCATGAATAAATACCATAAATAGAGAAATAGTGTTTCAGTTAGTGGTTCTTATATTTCCTACACATCATCTATGACTCAAAAATTCATGTATTTAGGCTATATTGTAAATTTCTATATATCACTATTCACAACAAAAAAAAATCAACTATTCTAGAAAAATCCCTAAAATTCACCTGAACAATTATTCAATGTGTATATTTAAGAAATGGAATATTTTTCATGATTTTTTTTATCATTATGAGAAATGTAATTTTTATGTAAAATCAAGAATTATTATAAAAATACCAATTTTTGGAATTATAATAATTTTTGACCCATTGAAAAATTAATTAAGGTCTCATAAAATTGTCTTATAATTTTAATACAAAAAAATATTTACGTATAAATGTATTTTATGAAATTTAATTTTCCTTTAAACCGTTATATTAATTATAATCTTGTAAATAAACACTTACATTTTACAAAAATACCAACAATTAATTTATCAATTTAAAAAATTTATTTAATTATACAAAGATATAAATATATTATAGTTTAATATATATGATACATAAATTTTATTTATAATTTTATATGTAATTTTACTAATCTAATGTCTGTATTATTATTCCTAATGGTCATATTACTATTCAAACTGTCAGGTTACTGTTCCATCAGTATAGGTTTCTTAATTAATATAAACACCACTTATTTCATTCTTACTTTATGAGGAAAAGGTTTTTATTTGGTTCCCTATGTGATTAATGTTTTTTATTACATAATTATAGGAAGTTAAATTACCATTTATTATGGTTTGGGTTGTTACATTTCCCCCCTTTTGAAAATTTTCCATCCCAATTTCATTTTATATTCTATGTTGGAAACAGGTTATGGTACTTCTCCTTCATCACTTCCTCTATTTCCTTTTTTACCTATTCAAACTTATGGTTTATACATAGTTACATGACCATGTTGGTGGTCTTGTTTCATTTAAAATTTCTTCTTCAGTCAAAAATCATTACAGGATACTCCTTAAAAGAGATATTGTAACGACACAAGCATTTATGAATAAAATTCTCTTTATCTCAATTAAATGTCTTATGGATATTGAAAACACATGAAAGCATTTTTTATTATATAAAATTGAATTTATATTACTCTTAATTATATTTAATATTGATCATATATTCATTGAACATTGATCACATTACTAGTATAAATATAGAGTTTTAATAAGTCTTTTTGGCAGAGACAAAGGAAGTGACATCCACAACCAGTAAGATCGTACCCTATGAATCCTATTTATCAGAGCATACGAGGGAGAATAAATTTATAGGATTTTAACTTGAATAATCTAGTGCCTATATCCAATAACTTAAGCACAATCAAAACCATTTATGGGAAATGTTCATGCTCATCAAGATGACGACCCAAACAATGTTCACTGAACGAACCCATGAAAGCCCCACCATTGCACACCTTACTCTTAGGGAGTATTCTGGTGTAATAAATGGATATGTTACAATACACTATTTATGATATTTTTTATAGAATAATGAATATACTTTTATTCTATTATTTTTACTTTGTAAATGATTTTCTAAGGCACAAATAGTATTTTTTGGTTAATAATCAAATTTAATTAAGAAATATTTTTTTATGAAATATTGGATTTTTAAAATAAATAATATTACAATAAAATATTATTATTAAATTAATTTTATTAATTATTAAAGATCATATGTTATTTAGGAATTCAAAAGTATCTTTTATTATGGTTTGAAAACTGTTTTTGCCGGAACCCGTCAATTTAAAAAAATGATATTTTTTATTTTAAAAGTGAAAACTCACCTGTTCAAAAAATTATTTAGGTAAAATGAATATTTTTATTAGAATCAAGACATCGTAATTATCCAATAATTAATTTTTTCATAATTTTTTGATATTTCCAAATGTTTCTGTAACAATTAAATACCATAATGTTATATAATGTGTTTAATACATCACAATGACCTAATAGTGAGATAATAAAATACTATAAAAGGTATCCCAAGAATAATATATGTTTTTCATTTAAAAAAATGTAATTTTATATTTATTTGATTCTTTTTATAATGTCTTTGTGAATATTCAAAAACATATAAAATATTTTAATAATTTAAAATCATTTCCTTAAAAGTGTGACTCACCTCCACATAAGCAAGGGAAATATTGTAATATCTTATGCCCTTAGCCTTATAAAATAATTTATACCACTACCATTTTATATAAACATAGTCAAGAACAATGGGATGGTTTATGGTATTGAAAATTGTATTGTGTAGTTTCGAAAACCCAAATAATAAATAAATCTCACTTCTTTCTTATATAAACACTCAAAAAACCCATTACTCTAAACTAAAACTCATTTTAGCTCATCCAATCCCTAATCTATACTTCCTAGAGTCCTACAAAAGTTCCCCAAGCTCCCAATAAGCCTCCCACAATCCTTTGGGATCACACTTCCATGTAAGTGTTCCTCACGTTCATATTTTAATCCAAGTTTCCTTATATTGTTACGCCCTTTTATTTTAAATTAAAAATTATGGGTATGTTTTTTCAACTCCACCATACTTCCATTATTATATTTGAATGATGATAGACCCCTTTATCTCTCATTAATACCTCCCATGTACACCAAGCTGTAATTTTGTAAGAGTTATTCTGTTTCCCTTCTTTCTTCAAGTTTCTTTATAATGTTAGACCTTATACTTCAAAATTAATTATTTTGGGACATCTTTTTAAATGTACTTATTACTACAAATTTCATGAATAAATGATTATATAACCCTTTCTCTATCAACATACCATTTAATTAATATTTATTTGATGTCATTATGCTACTGAAATTGCACAACAATTTTACATGGTTAAATCATTGTGTATTGAATATCATACCCATTTCTCTTTCAAGGGTATTCAAATTATGAACATATAGTTGTTGATTGAGTAATTACATGTATGTATTAAATAACCCTTAATCACATAATATATTATGATATTGAATGAATCAGTGTTATATGATCTATATGGCACACTTAAGCATGCGAATGAAATGATTATGAAGGGTGAACCCTAATTTCACTCCAATGCATTGGGTAGTGTTTTGTGTCATTATACATCCTACTGGGACATGGGTTACACTGATTATGCTAAAAGAATTTTTTCGAACATGTTGGAATATGTGTTTATCTGATTCCTTTATGTTAATGATGCAGTGTTCTAAGTTGTGTCCACATTTCCAAGGTTTGATAATCATTATACATCATTCCTTTATGTTCGTGTTTCTATAATGATCCATTGATATTCCTATTTCATAATATTTATTGTATTATTCATGTTATTCCTTGTTTACTCCCTCACTAGGCTTTATAACTCACCCATTTCTTATGTATTTCCTTATGATATCCCAAAAAACATTAAGTATGAATGAATTATGTGGTCATGTGAAATAATTTTTTAATAAAGATGTTGTATTTCATGTTTTAGGTTATTATTTAATGTTCCAAATCCTCAAGGAAACTAGAGCTCTCAATCTTCTAAGTTTCATTAAGTGAAATTTTATGTAACAAATCATTTTTAAATATAAATTAAAAACTAGGGTTGTTATAGTTAGTATTAGAGGATAAATTTAGTTATTTTTGGGATTAGGATTAGAAAAATATAGTGAAATACTTAGGTACAAGACTAAGTAAAAGAAAATAATACCTAAATTTTAGTGATTATTGAGTAAGTGGTTTATTATGAAAATACATCCTTGTCTGGATATGAACAAGTATAGGAAGATTAAGAACAAATGTTTCTAGGGGAAAAGCCTGAAAACACTGCTTTGAGCTAGACCCAAATGGGATCTGGTGCATGAAAATGAGACTTGTTGCACTCTTGTTTTAACACTCCCAGGGAATATTCGTTTGTAAATTCATAAGATTATTCTGAACCATTATTAATAGAAAAAATCCCATAATAATATATGTTATAAAATAGATCATTGATAACATTTATTGAAACATATGGTATCAATAGTTGGGATAAAGTATACAAGTCTGTCCTTCTATGTACAATGTTTTCTTCTTTACATTCTTATTAGATAAGTATTAAAACCCCCTATTTGTGTTTTCGTTTTCATATATAAAACATGGAAGTTGGAAGATCCTGAACAACTCTTCTCTATCTTTGTGAAGAACAACTTGGAGATATTATCCTGAATTCATGCACATATGACATCGAAAGTTTTTAAAATATACAAGTTACTTGAAAAAAAATTTATAAGACATTCAATACCTCAATCATTGAATTATTATTTTATTGATCAGTACTGTCTATTGGATAATATTGTGCTCTCAACATTATTACCATGAAAATCATTGGAAGAACCATTAGGGTCTTTTCAAATTATTCAATTTATTTCAAAATTACGATGTACTAAATGATTTTATAGATTTAACAAAAGGGGGAGACCACCTAGAAGCATATATTTTTCAAATTATATATTTCTTTCATTAGGTAGATACGAAAACTGATATACTGAAACCCTATTTGGAATACCTGAAAATGTATCAGTAATAATTTTTCATAAAAACATGTTCAATAAGATAGTTCAAAATGATATATAATAAATAAAAGTTTAACGACATAGTAGTGCTTCCATTGATATAATCCAAGATGCTTTAGGTGTTTTTGGGTAAACTAAGTAGATGATTTCGATAAAATCATGAGGCACTGTTGTAACACATGGTCCCTTTCTACTTAATGGAAATGATCATATGAAAGATTGAAGACCTCATTGAAGAGATGAAGGATATGTCCCATTACCTATTTTCACATTAATATGTAGAACGATATTTCAGGCATGAAATTTCTTAAGGGGGGGATGTTGTAATGTCCCAAAAATTTATAAATAAAATTCCATTTCATTCAATTAAATGTCTTATGGATAATTAAAAAACATGAACCCCTTATTTAATATATCCAATTGGATTTAAATGACCATTAATTATCCATACCATTGATAATATAGCTATTGAATAGTGGTCACTTGACTAGTATAAATATATGGTTTTAACAAATCTTTTTGGAACTGAAAAAAGAAGTGATGAACTGAAAAAGTATAATCATACCCTATGAAACCCATTTATTAGAGCTTCTAATGGAGATACAATTTCTAGGATTTTCTGTAGACCAAGTCCAAGCCAAGATCCAACTACTTAAGCATGAGAGAAACCATTTACGGGATAAATTTAAGCTCATTGAGATCACGACCAACACCATGTTCACCGAATGGCCCCATGAAAGCCCCACCAATGAACACCATACTCTTAGGGCATATTTTGGTGTAGTAAATGTATGTATCAAGACCCCAGTATTATAATATTTTTTATATAATAATGAATAAACATTCATTCTATTATTGTTACTTTGTAAATTATTTTCTAAGGAACAAATGATATTTTTGTTTAATATTCAAATTCAATTAAGAAATGTGTTTTTATGAATTAGTGTATTTTATTAAAATAATTTTATAATAAAATAATATTATTAAAATAAATTTAATAAATATTAATGATCATAAAATTTTTATGTAGTTAAATGTAACGTTTATTATTGTTTGAAAATTGTTTTTGTCAAAAAGCTGTAAATTTTCAATAAATATGGGTTTTTATTTTAAATGTTAAAATTAATATATTTATAAAATTGTTTATATAAAATTATTTTTTTTGGAATTAAGACATCGAAATTATTCAATGCTATAATTTCCATTATTTTTCGAGACCGACAAAATTTTGTGAAAAATTAAATATTGTATAAATTTATAATGTGTTTTATGATATCATTATAACCCAATAGTGATGTAATAAAATACTATAAATATATCTTTGTCCAAATATATGTTTTCATTTTAAAATAATGTAATTTTAGGTTTATTTTATTTATTTTATAAAGATTTATTGAATCCTCCAATATATATCAAGTATTTAAATATTTTAAAATCATTTCATAGAAAGAGTGAATCACCTTAGCATTATAAAGGGAAATACTTTAATATATTCATCCCCTATCCATATAAAATAATTTATAACAATCCTCTTTTCTAGAAACCATGGGAAAAACATTGGATGGTTTGTGGGTTTGAATATTTTATTGTATAGTGTGAAAAACCAAATTAATAATAAAACCCCCCTCATTTCCAATATAAACCCACCCAAGAACCCAATTATATCTATTAAAACTCCTTTTAGCTCATCCAAACTCGACTCTATACTACCTAGAGTCCTCCCATACCGTCTTAAGCACTCAAGAATCCTCCCCCAAGACTTTGGGATCACACTTACAAGTAAGGGTTCCTTCCATTCTCATTTTAATCTAAGTTTCCTTATATTTTTACACCATTTTATTTTCATTTAAAAATGACGGAATATGTTTTCACACCCCACCATACTTCCATTATTGTATTTTAATGATGAAATACCCCTTTATCTCTCATTAACTCACCATGTAAATCCATTACAATACCAAAATTTCTTAAGAGTTATTACGTTTTTTTTCTTCAAGATTCCTTATTATGTTAAACCATCTATTTACATATTCCTTATGTGGGGAAATATATTTATATGAACCTATTACTATGAATTTCATTTATAAATAATTAAAGGCCCCTTTATCTCTCATTAACCCATTTAAAAAATTTCTTTTTAACATCGTTTAGCTGCTGAAATTGCACCTTGATTTTCCGTACCAAAATCATTATGTAGTGAATAACATGCCCATCTATCTATCAAAGATATTATCCTTTAAGAACATATACCATTTTATTGAGGACATAAATCTATACATTAAATATTACTTGATTGTGGAATAAAAGATGATGTTGAGTGAATCTATTTTATATGATCTTTGTGGCACATTTAAGCATGGTATTGAAATGAATATTAAGGGTCCGCTCTGATAGCGCCCCAATGTATTGGGTAATTTTTAGTATAATGATATGTCATGTTTGGACATTGGTTTAACTGATTACATTATAGGACAGTTTACCACCATGTTGGGACATGGGTTTACCTGATTCCTTTATGTTAATGATGTAGTGTTTTAAGTTGTTTCCACATTTCTATGTTATGATAATCATGTTATATCATACCTTTATGTTCATGTTTCTCTTATACTCCATTGATATACCTATTTCCTAACATGTATTTTACTCTTCAATCTATTACTTTTATCTCATTTACTGAGATTTATAGCTCACCCCTTTCTAATGTCTTTCCTACGGATATCCCATGTAGTGTTAAGTATGAATGAATGTTGTGGTCATGTAAAATAATTTTTCAATGAAGATGTTGTATTTCATGATTGATGTTGTTCTGTAATGTTACAAATACCCAAAGACACTAGAAATATCAATATTTTGAGTTATATTAATTAAAAGTCGCTGTAATAAATCATATTTTAAATATGAAATAAAGATCATGGTTCTTATAGAGATCATCTTCCAATTGTACCACTAAGGAGTTCTGTATATGTGAGCGGTATGGCATGTAATTCCTCAGGAGGGATAAATGGAAAACCCATGCACTTGAGACATGGTTGGTGTAAGTGAGATCTAATAGACCACTTCTCCAACATGATCAAAGATCTCAAAGGAGAAAAGGTACCTTGGATTATTATTTCCTTTATTTTCCAACAACATTACTCTATTCTATGGTGATATTCAAAGAAATAATTTACATCCATCTTAAAACTACAAATATCATCAACATTTTTCAGTATAGTCCTTCTACAGACTCTGAATTGCACTAATGTGTTATTGTTTGTCTTGAATCCTCTCAATCATCTCTTTCACATGATTAGATCCAATTAGATTTCATTCATTAACTTCATCCAAAAAAAATTGGAGATCTATATCACTTCCCATACATAGACTCATATAGAACCATTTGAATACTTGAGTAGAAATTATTACTGCATGAGAACTCAATCAATGAGAGATTAAGATTCTATCCTCTATTTAATTTCATTGAGTAAGATCATAGCATGTCCTCGAGCATCAGAATAATCCTTTTGGATTGGCCATTAGTTTGAGGGAGATAAGTCGTGCTAAAATTTAATTATGTACTAAGAGAATATTGATGAATTCTCTAAAAATTAGGCTTGAACCTCAAATCATGATCATATACGATCAAAAGTGGTTCCCTATGAATCCCCGTCACTTCCTTCAAATATATATTGGAAAGTTATTTAGGAGAGAAAGCGTCCCAAATACTAATAAAGTGGACAGTCTTGGAATGCTGATCCACCACAACCCATGCCAGAGTGTTTCCTTTGGATGTATTCCGGAGTCCATTGAAAAAACCCATAGTGACCTACTTCCACTTCTAAATGGGTATAGTAAATGGTTTCATCATTAACTTGTTCTTATGTTGTTCTAATTTAACATGCTGACATATCAAGTACTTAGATATATACTATGAAATTTCATTCTTCATGTTATTCCACCAGAAGTGTTCTCAAAGATCATTTTACACATTGGTAATTCCCAAATGGATGGAGAATGGTGATCTTTGTACACTATCCAAAATCTCATTTGTTCTCTTAAGGGATGAAGGCACACACAATATTTTTCTATGCTGAATCACACCATCATCATTGATGTGGAAATTATGTATCCTTCTTTCCTCTACTGTATTTACCTTCCTTTGTAACTCAAAATCATTGCTTTATTCCTCCTTAATGTTTTCATGGATATATGGTTCATAAATAATTTGTAAAAGGTAGGATTTATTCCCTTCCATTATGACATAAAAATCCATCATTTTCATATCAATGAATATAGGTTCGTTCACAATCCAAATCATCATTAGAGTTTCATGATCTTTTCTAAAAAGAGAATCAGTTACCATGTTCACCTATCCAGAATGGTAATGAATATAGAAATCATATTCATTTCTTAGCTCTGACAATATCCTTTGAGGCATTTTGAGATCCTTATATATGAATATATACTTTATAATCATTTTATTGGTATATATATCACACTTTTTTCCATAGAGGTAGTGCCTCTAAATATTCAGGGAGAAGACCATAGCCTCTGACTATAAATTAGGGTAGTTTTTCTCATGGATCTTCAACTTCTATGAGGCACAGTCTATCACATTTTCATTATGTAGAAGTACACAAACCTCATCATTATTTGAACCATCACAGTATATCACAATGGTTTCTCTAATTATTGGTAGTGTGATTACATGTAAAGTGATAATATTTTTCTTGATATCCTTTAATCATTCCAAAAATTATTCCATCTAGACATACATTACCCCTTTTTGTGATAACATAGATTGCGGGATAGACAATCATGATACATTTCTCCAAAAACAACAGTAGTACCCTTCTAAGACAATACATCAGTGGATTTTCGAGACACCAGTGGGTATGGGTCATTCCTCAATTACATTTTTTAATGGTTCCACATAAATTCTCTAACTTATGATCACATTTCTCCAAAATGTGACCAACTGCATCAAAAATTCACACTTTCTGAACATGGAATATATTCTCTCATTCCTTAATGTCACCAACACAATCATTAAAAGTTCGTAAATTTTCCCATTACTCTTGGAGTAGATGATAATATAAACAGTAAACACTACCATAAATTTTTCATTTTAATATCTAAATACTCTACTCATAAGATCCATGAATATTGTAGGGGCATTATTATGTCTAAAGGGAATCACTAGAAACTCATAGTGCCTATACCTTGTATGGAAATAAGTCTTCTTAATATCTTCCGTCTCCACCTTCAGTTGATGATATCCAAAAGGAATATTCATATTTTATAAGTATTGATCTCCTTATAGTTGATTAAACAAGTCATCAATCCCTGGGAGAGGATACTTATTCTTTATGGTGATATTATTGAGCGGCCGGAAATAGATACACAACAATAGTGATTCATTCTTTTTCTTTAAAAAATGAATTGGTACACTCCAAGGTGATTCATTAGGGAGTACGAACTCTTTTCTATATTTTCTTGGATCTAGTTATTTAACTCTTTCAGTTTGATAGTGTATCGACTCGAATATTTATAAATAAAATTCCACTTCTAATTTAATTAAATGTCATATTTTGTATTATGGTGGTATAAAACACATGAAATTATTTTGTTATATTATATCCAATTCAATTTAAATAAATATTAAGTATCATGACCATTTATAATATATATATTGAATAATGATCACAAGATTAGTTTAAATATTATGTTTTAGCATATTTAATTGACAGAAAAAACTATGTTACGACCTCAATAAGTTGGATCATACCCTATGAATCCCATTTATTAATGTTTTGTGGGTGGTAAAACCACAATTATTTTCCATTGACCAAGACAAATATGAGATCTAAATACTTAATCCTAAAATAAACTATTTATGGGTGAATTTCAAGATCATCGTGATCACAGACCAAACCATGTTCGCTGAACCACCCCATGAATGTCCCACCATGGTACACCTTACTCCTAGGGACTTTCATAGTGTATTAAAGGGATATGTATCAATACTCTATCACTATGAATATGTACATTATTGTTTTATTTAATAATGCACATATTTTATTCATATTATCATAACTTTATAAATGTTTTTTATTTTGGTACAATAAAGAATAAAATGTAATTTTGGTTAATATTTAAATTCAATTAATGAATTTATGAATTAATTTATTTTTGAAATAAATAAAATTTTAATAAAATATTATTATTAAATGATTTTTATCAAATAAAAATGAACTTATAATTTTTATGAAGTCAAATGTAAATTTTTATAATGGTTTAGGAATTAGTATTGTCAGAAAACCCAACATGTGTTAATGAATTATTATTTTATTAAGAATTGAACACTAATATATTTAGAAAATTATTTGGAAAAAATTAATATTATTTTGGGAATCATAAAATCTAAATTATGCAATGGTTAAGTTTTCCTTATTTTCTGAGAGAGCTGATGTTTTGAGTAAAAAATAAATATCATACAAATATACTTTCTCGATTATGAAATCATAATGATCCAAAAGTGACTTAATAAATACTATAAAGGTTTTACATGACCAAATATATGTTTTACAATTTAAAATGTAATTATTTGTTTTTTTGGTTAATTTTATAAATCCTTTATGAATCCTTTAAAACTATAAATATATTTTAGAGTTTTATAATAATTTCATTAAGAGTACGACTCACCTCAACATAATCAAGGAAAATGGTTTTTTTATTTTTATTCCCTTTTAATTAAAATATAATAAGAAAAAATACCATTTATTAGAAACCATTTTCAAAAAATGTAGGTTGGTTTATGGTTTTGGTTATTTTATTATGTAGATTCTAAAACCAAAATAATATAGAAATCCCCCTATTTTCCATATAAACCAAAAATTACCCCTGTTATATTAACTAAAACGACTTATATCATGTACATACTCTTTTATACACTCTCTCTAGTCTTCCCAAGGTGCTCCAGTCTCAAATGAATCCACTCCCAAGATTTTCGAGTCACCTAGTCAAGTTAGGGATCCTCCACTATCCTCTTTTTATCAAGAACTTATTTTTGTAGTGTCTCTAAATTTCCTTTTTTATTAAGTTGGTATATGTTCTTACATATACCCTTACTGTCAATTTTATGTATAAATAATGAGATATTACTTATTCTCTCATTAATCTATCCTTTATACCTTTTGTATATCTATTACAATGCATATATTTAGTAAGGGATTTCACTCTTCTCAGATCAATTGAAACACTTCTTTTAGGTTATGCATATTAAATATAAATTTAGTTTGATAAGATATGTTCTTTTATATTTACATTACTTTAAATCTAATTTATAATTGATTATATCCCCATTTCACTCTCACTAAGCCGCTGATGATTCTTTATGTACACCCTTTTTCATGTTGAAATACAGTTATGGTTCCCTTCTTTATTCATGTTTCTTCATTACCATTTTAATTTAATGTATAATTTTTAATATTGGGATATGTTTTCTCATGTACATATTACAACCTATTTGGTTTTTATGTGATGATATTACCCTTTCTATTTCTCATTAACCATTTTTATTAATCTTTAAGCGACACTATTATAGTTCCCAAATATCACAGTAATTTTCCATTCCAACCCCATTGTGTATTGAATATCATAACCATTTACTATAATGGGTGTCCAAATTTAATCACATATACATATTTATTTTGTACTTACATGTATTTATTCCAAACATCTTAATTGTGAAACAAATTTTGATGATGAATGACTCTATATTGTATGAAATTTGTGGCCCACATAAGCATGAGAATGTAATGAATGCGATAGGTGCGCCTAATATTATATAGTTCTCCAATGCATTGAGTAATTTATAGTATCATGATATGTCATTTTGGGATAGTTAATGAACCTAATTTATTTAGGGGACATTTTCCATGAAAAATTCTTGTTGGTTTATCCATGACATAGGTTTAGGATGCAGTTTTTTATGTAATTTCCACATTTCCCATGTTATGATTATCATGGTATATCATGTCTTTTTTTTTTCATTTTTATGATTACTAATTTTCCACACCACATTTATATGTCTATTTTATAACATTTACCCCCTTATACCATTTTAATTCCCTTTATATTCTATATATCTCACCTTTTTCTTATGTCTGTCCCCAGTTATACCATTCAATTTTAAAAAATCATGGAATTTTAGAGGTATGTTATGAAAGTTATCAATAATGTTCTTATATCCCATGTTGAAGATGTTATGATATGTACCTAATTACCAAGACACTATAATTATTGATATTTAGGGTTTCATTATGTGTAATTTTTTATAATATATCATTAATTAGTGGTTAATAATGAGATGGTTGGTCATAGATAGGTTCTATCCTCTAGGGACTTTTAGTGATTACAGTGATTCCAGGTATAAGTTCTATTGTCAAACCTATCTCACATTCTGGGAAAATTTCAAGTATATCCTTAGGAAATACATCACAAAATTCACTTAAAATGGGAATTTCCTCTATGTTAATACCATCCACTAATTCAACTATTTGAGTGAGGTATTCTCATTCATAACACATCATCACCAACAATATTGAAGAATTCTCTGAAGGAGAGTCATGTTCTTCCTTACATTTTTAGAGGAGCATGGGGTGATTATAAATATGAAAATATATTTATTTTTCTCAATAGTAAATGTTTGATCTATATAACAAGATCTAATTCATTCCTATAATAATGTTAAATTCCAAAAGGGATGTATTGTGTGATTAAGTGGAAGAATATTCAAACATATGCCAAAAATAGAATTACCCAACACTTGGGTTGCGATGATCGCACCACCAAGTGTTTTTAAAAATATCATTAGTTTTAGGTATTAAGAATTTTATTTTATAGTTCTATAAAACTATCAAGATATAAAATAATGCATAAAACAAGAATCAATAAGTCTTTTTCCATTATTGAGTGAATTGAAAATATACCTTTTACAACATCAATTTCATACTCCACTTTAGAAGTAGTGATGGCATAAGCATTCTCTTTCTCATTTGGATTTGGTGGCTACGGATGCAGATTACCCTCATGGAGTGTAGGTTCTGTAAACTAGCTCGAATAGTTCACTAGCTCCCTATAATTGATGCATTGAACCATGGGTGGTGGTCTCCTTTCCTCCATTATTATGATAAAATTATTCACTTGTCTCTGACATTCATGAGCTCAATGACATTATCTCCCACAATTGAAGCATTTCCCCATCCCTTTGAGGAAATTCACATGATGTTTATTCCCACATTTCAAACACATGGTTGGTTGGATCCTCCTTCCAACTTTTTCATTTGTCCCACAAGCAAGAAACTACATTCTTCTAGCATTATCAATATTATCCTTAGACAATCCTATAAACTATATATGTACTTTTAGAGAAGATCAGATCACTTATTCATTACTCCGAAAGTCATAGATGGCTAGTTCCCTTTGATGTTTTAGTTTGAATCACTAAAGAATCTATCTAATTTTTCACCATTGTTGATAAAAACCCGCATTGTGTAAATTATAAGCATTGATATGTTTTCATTATAATCCATGACAAATTATGCATCATTTTACATGAGCTCTATGACTTCTCTATCCATATTTATTTGAAGTGTCTGATAAAAATACATATTTATAAATATTTTTTTAAAGACTTATCAATCCATCTCTTCTACTTCCTTATATGTATTGGAGTTCTTTATCAATGTCCCCCAATGATTGTGCTCCCTATTTAAAAGATAGAAAACCAGAGTCACCATCTATTTCTTAGAATAGTGGAGTATAGAAATGATATTTTACATTGAGTTGATCCATTATTCTACGCTAAATATATCCAGAGATCCACTAAAAAACAGTGGTCGATTCTACATAAAGAACTCAATGGATCGTTACTCCTTGGAATATGGAGGAAGTTTCATGTTGTTCAATTTCTTATTTACAGACCAAGATAACTTGGTATGAGTTCCCAAAAATTTTGAACTCCCACTGACCTTGCATTTGAGACGTCATTCAGAAAATCATTGTATTGTCCCTCACAAGGTTTGTTGGCCCAATTTTTCATGTTTCTCCAAATTTTTTAAAATAAAAATGGTTTGAAAAAAATGATATATCAAAAAAGCATGAATAATTTATCTGATTACGAAATTGACACTAAATGAATATATTTTTGGATCCATATGTTAAGAATTTTTCTAAAAAACGTTTTGCATACATAGTCTTATCCTAAGGGTTTTCACTAAAATTCTATAACCCTAATTCCCAAATTAACTATATTGTGATTCGATACAAGAAATAGTGTCCCTAAATTTTTCTTGCATAAATATTACATCATTTTAATGATAAAAAAATAATAGATTTTCAAGACCAGAATCCAAAGGTTTAGTTTATTTGGAAAATTAGTCACATACACAACATAAACAGTAAGAAAAACATTAAAATGTATTTAAAATATTCTTCTTTACCCATTTAAATATAATAATCTATATAGTTCACATAGTAACCAAAGAGTATAGATAAAGGGAAAAGAGTGGGCTAAAATCCATGAAAAAGGATGAATAAGGGGAATGAATCAACAAAACATGAGTGAGAATCACCATCATCATCATAATATAAGCATCAGAGCTTCTTTATCATAAGGGAAACATTGGACAAATTCGTGGAATGTGGAAATTCATAAAAATGAAATATCATCTCTTAGTGATCAAATACGACACATATTTTTGAAAAAAGATATCATCATGTTCACTCATAACATATGTGCATAATATTAACATCATCATTGTGAACCAATAAAGCATCATGTTCATACATAATACACATCACCTCATGCGAAACATCACATTACACAACGCGTTGGAGGGATATATAATTATAGGTCCACCCATCACATCATAACATTTATATAATCTTGAATGCCACATAGAATTTATAACAATCATTGTCATAAAATAAATTATGGAAAAAATGGATTTCATGTCAATTTCATAAAGCATACATTCTTGAATAAACATTGTGGGTTCCAAAATGAGAAAGGTAAAAATCATATGGTATAAGAATGACCACACTTATGTGTGGAATAAATAATATCATGAGGTGTCAATATGTGAATTGGAATGAAGAATTATTTTTGAAATATTTATATTTGTCCTAAAAACAGGTTGTAAACATGTATATCATTGAAAAGAAAAAGTGAATAACCAAAAAAATTAATTTAAGGAAAATTAAATGAATATCCAAACTAAAATTTGGCATGAATGTGGTGTAAGACAATAAAAGAGATTTGGGTTCGAGAATCCCCTTACCTTATGTCTAAAAGTATTCTGCATTGGCAATTAGTATCCTAGATAATAAAATTAGATAAATTAATTACTTAATTTTTAACCTCTTTTAAATGTATTTTTTTATTATAATATGATTAAGCTCATTTAAGTCCAATTTTATGGGTTATAGTGATCAACTTCATTGTTTTAGGAGAATTCGTATTCATGGTCGACTTACTTATAATTATGGATATTTTTATAAAAAGAAAATAGTTATCAGGAAGTGAGATTATGTGTTATTAATGAACTCCAAAAATTTTATGTGGTGTATATCATTTTTTATGAAATAAATATTATTCATTTGATAAAACATTAATGATAAAATTTTAGATTATATTGGTGGTTTTTCCGTCCGTGATGAAATAATTTCATGTTATTAAATATTATGTATAAAAGTTAGTTACAAAACACTAAAAAAGTTATAATATACATATTAAAATCATTTTTAAACATAATAAGGGTTTTATGAATATATTTTAAAGTGGGAATGGAAAAAAGTCATTTCCCATAAATGTAGTGAATTGATACATCAAAGATTATGTTTTCATTTTTTAGAATAAAAGGAGGAGAGAAAAGATTGGATGATGGTGATTCCATTAACAAAATAAAATTACAATATATATATATATATATATATATATATGATACTAGAGTTATCATACCTCATTGTATATGCCGAGGTGATGAGAGGATAAGAAAATAAAAGAAATTAAATGGGAATGATTGTGGATTTGACCTCTTGATTGTTGTCTTGTTGACAAACACATTAAGACACATGGATTTTGTATTTTCTTAAAGCCAAAAAATCTTAGGCGTTGGTAAGAATCTTGTGAATTTACTTAGACATAATTTAGACTAGATAGAAGGGTTTGAAGGTTTGAGAATAAGCGGTAGTAATGGTAGTATTTATAGTAGGAAAGAGGGGTGTTTTTTTTGATTCTTTTATTCATTTATTTATTATTTTGGATCAAGACTATAAATAGTGTGGATTACATGACTAAATATAGTAATTGGGGAATAATATTTTTAGGTAATTGTTCTTACATCAGTCACACATCACCCATTACTAAAAAATTTATATATATAGCTTACATCACAAATTTTCATATATCATTATTCACAAAAATTCAACTATTCTAGAAAAATGCCATAAATTCACACAATCCATTTATAGAAATTTAGATTCTAAAAATGGTATTTATTTTATGAAAACTAAATTCTATTTATTGTAAATTTATTAATATATAAAAGTATCATTTATTCATAATTTTTTGTTTTTATCATTATAATCGATTACTTTAAACATTGGAAATATTTATTAAGGTCTCATAAAATTAGCTTATAATTATAATAAATCGAATAATTAATTCATGAATCTATTTTATGGGAATAAATTTTCTTTTAATTAATTTTATTATTTATAAAATTGTAAATAAAAATATACTTACGAAAATACCAACACATAATTTATCAATTTTAAAATATTTAATTATTTATAAAATGATATAAATATATCATATTTTCATTTATAAGATACATAATATTTATTTATACTTTAATGGATGTGGTTTCAATTTGATTGGATAGATTTCTATTCCTAATGGTTATGCTACTATTTTAATGGTTAGGATATTATTCCATCAGTATAGTTTACTTTATTTATATTAATTCCACTTATTTTATTCTTCCTTTATGATAGTAGATTTTTTATTGTGTTATATATAAGATAAATGAGTTTTATGAAATAATTATAAGAAGGTAAAATTCCATTGATAAAATTTTGGGTCATTACAAACATCCACTTTTAGTATCGAGACAGTTGGAACTCACTCACTCTATACTTTAACAAAATTATATGATATTTTTCTACACATAGTATTTAACTTATATTTATCTCAAGGGTTCTCCTAAAATTATTTGAGTCATATTATCCAAAAATAAGTAGACCTTGATTTGGTATAAAAAATAGTGACCCAGGCATTTTATATGAATTATTACATTATTTTAACATAAACATAGATTAATTAAAACCCAATGATCATGAGGACTATTTTATTTTGAAGAATAAGTTAATGATACATCAAAGTGAGACTAAAATAAGAATTTTTAATTTATTTCTCTATAATTATCACCTAAATAATTTTTATATCTTAAAATGTCATGGGATAACCTAAGTAGTATAATGACCAAAGGTGTTAGTTGAAAATCCCAATAAGGAAAAAAACATGATAAGGGAAAAAAATTTCGTGTCTAAGGTATAACATGATATCATAATAGGAAAGAATCACGAGTAATTACAATGAATAATAATCTTAATAGCATTGTAAAATATCATGTAATCATAGAAAATATGGTAGGAACATATAACTTGACATAAAAATGAGTCGATGCTAACTTCCCAAACAAAATCACATGGTGGGAAAAGTCCCATTATAGATAAATTTACACCATAATCCCATAAATAATGCCTCATGAGACCAAATATTTACCTAATGTGTAACATCCCAAGTAAGTAATGAATAATAGATATTTTTATCTATGTCTATTAATGAATTAGATAGTGTTTTAGAGGCTTAAAATGAAAATAAATCCAATCTTAAGCATGAAATACACTAATATTTTTTAAAAGATTGTTTTACTTACTTTTGATGGAAAACCATTTTTAAATCTATATTTTGAAAATTTTATAAGATATTTTTTTCAAAATGAACTTATTCTTTATTATTGGGACATCAAAATTTACTTTTTGTGAAATTTTGGTTTTTTTTGACAATGTTCATTTTTTAATGAATAGTGAAAAAAACTGCATTTTACATCAAAACTGCTTTTTAATCTACATTATTTATATGATTAGATTATCTTTTGAATTGGTTTTAAAGTTAAATTAGAATATATTTTTACCATTTAATCCAATGGTGGTCATTAGGATTAATTTCACTTTGGAATTGGGCATAAACTAATGCAAAACGTTTCATAGATATTGTTTCAAAAAAACCCGCTATTTGTTTTGACAACGGGAATTATTTTTAAATCAATTTTTGAAATTTCTGTGCTTGGAATTTGGTAAAATGGATTACATATTTGTAATCAGAAGGAAAAAATTATGTAATAAAGACTCTTTTGTTTTTGGACATTATGAATAGTAACGACTGTAATTATCTTTAATTATCTTGATTAATGAGTAATCGAGTAGTTAAGGATAATAAAATGATATCATAATAATACAAATAAAACACAACATGTTTCATAAGGATACTGGTTGTCTCATGGCCGACCATGGGATGCCTTGTGACAAACTTGGGGACCCCATGGAATCACTTTCGTGAGAAAGTGACTTTTTATCTTTTTATTTTGAAAGAATGTTAAATGTAACAAAGAATGTATCACCTAAGTAAAATATTTTTAATTTTGTCTACATAAATGATCTTTTGGACTATAAATATTCATTAGAAAGCTAAAACTATTTCCTACATCATGATATTTTTTTTATAATTTTTATACATTAAAAATATTAAATTATTTATGACATCATGATGATGCATCGATTACCTCATTAATAAAGGATTTAAATAAAATGAAATGATAATGTAAAATATATGACCTAAAAATGTCCAAAACCTATTGTATGGGTGTATTTCGAACCCTTATCACCTTACCCTAGAATTATATCAATTTTGGGCCTTTTGAATCCGAAAATAATTTTCAAATAAAGTAACATTTCTTTACTTTCCAAGAGTGCCCCTCCTCTCCTCTTATAAAAGGCCCCCACCTCTACCTCCTTACCTACACTCCCAAAGCCTTTGGATCCGACAAACCCTGCCCATTTTGTCTCTCCACTTCCCTCTATTACTCATTGAAGCCTCACTTTGGGCAGAAGTCTTCCCAAGGAAGCCCTTGAGCTCAAACCAAAGGAAGTTACCCGATTTTAAGGTAATGTCTTCACTTGAGTCCTTTTGTTTTATTTTGCTTCTCCAACCCCTAAAATCTTTTTATTAATTTATTTTGTAACAACTACAGAATATTAAATATACTAGGATTTTTTTATAATAAGGATTCGAGTTACACTTACACACACATACATCTAATGGTTAAAGGACATACTGTTTCTGTGGATGGTGAATTTATGCCTCCCAAAACGATGATTGTTCAACATTTTTTTAACACCTTCAAAGGTGGCCATTAAGATGTCACTATATTTATATATGATATATAATATTTTTATGTTTTCCTTAAGATTCTGTATTTTTTTTAATTTTGGGCATACCTTTATGGTTTCCATTATGGGTAAACGCGATATCTTCATTTAAGGAAGTGCGGACTACCTCCCCCTCAAAGTGATTTGATTCGTTAAATACCATATGTGGGACTTATAAAGGATGGAACTATGATATTATATATGATATTATACTGGAATTATAATATACCATTATATCATTATGATTCCATTCTATAAAATATGAAATAGAAATGAAAGTAGCATTCATGCGTATGTACGGGTTACCGTCTCCATGAACGGTGCATTTCATTTCTTACCTATAAATGATTATGTAATATTATAAATACATGTATATACTGGATATATATGATATATAAATCATGATTATAATTCTGGATATAATGGATACATGAACAACTTGTAATTATAAATGGTTTATTTTTGACTCAAGTAACAATGATCGTTAAAACGACCGTTATTAACTTAAATAATTACATAGTGTTTATGACATGGAAATAAGTGATATAGAAGGAATAATGACCTTGAAAAAGGTTATTAAACAAGTAGAAATTAACTCAAGTTTATTATTCAGGACGTTAAAGAACGATTAAGTCAAGTCGGACCCGAGGTATGGGACTTCGTCTCAATCTCCTTTCATTGAGGCATATTTTGTTTTATACACAACCTTCTTTTATATGGTGTATAAAACCCTTTTACTTTTATGTTTATTCAAAAGGAATATTTTTATACGAAGCATTTACTGAATGATAAAAGGGAATGTTTTTGTCGTACGTATGCGGCGACACCGACTTCTCCGCCACCGTGACCATTATTTGAGTTTCGGCTTCCTCTACAAGCCATACCTTTTTTTAAAAGAAAAAAATAAATAAGATGTTTTAATTTTCTTTTATTTTGGTATTGAAAATGGTTTTCATGATGTTTTTATATCAATGTATTTTATTGTGATAGAAAGGTGGAAATGTTATGTTTCCTTTATGGATGTTTTATGTGATACGATTATGTTGAGGTTCTTGGTCATTATTATGAAGATGGGTGGTTCCATGATAAACTAAGGATGGGTGAGCCCGATATAGCTCTGCAATGCATTGGGTAACGCGAAGGAGTGAAACGTTAAGGTTTCTCCGAAGAGATTTAGGGAATATATTGTGATGGATATTCCAAACGTAACCAAGAGGGTTACTCCCTACGTAAGAATGTTATGAATGCCTGAAGTTACCTTTATGTCTTATGATTTCAATGATTTATTCATGATTTGATGGGGTATGTTAATGTGCTTATGTTTTACGGGTATAGTATGTTTTCATTCTTATGTATATATGTACCCATGTTTCCTTTCCATATTTTTATATCCCTTACTGAGCTTTTTATGCTAATCCCATGTTTTTTGAAATGTTTTCACAGGTCAAGGGAAAGGTACATGATATGATGATAGTGTCAAGGAAGTGTCAAGAAAGAATCCATGTTTTATTTTAAATATGTTTCCATTGATGGGAAAGAAGAATAATATCTTTATGTAACCACTTTGTTTATATGTGGAATGTAATGCAAGTTTTATGATCTAATTCTCTAAAACTCTAAACCCGAAAAGATCCTCAATGTGTAATATTGTAATAACTCAAGATTCAGTAAGGTTTAAGGCTGGGGCCTTATATAATGTATAAGAGTTCTATTTTGGAACCTACATTTTATCATGTTAATTATTTATCTATGCTTCATAAAAGGAATCAATAATAAGGAATAATATAGTAATTTCCCATAGAAATAAAATGAGTTGAAGAATCTTATCCCATATAATAATAAAAATAAATTTCAAAAATAATTCATTTGATAAATGAATATAAGTCATATATTACCCCATATAAGTAATGGAAAGTTATCCAGGTATATATATGAGAGAAATATATTTACATAATTTTTAAGCAATACATAACATCAATGGTTTTTGTCATAGATGAAAATGTATTTAAAACATTACATGAAATATTTCGAGAGGAAAATAAAATTTTAAACTTTAAATCACTTATTAAAAATATAAAAATTTCCATAATATTATAGAATTTTTTTTATTTAAAATGATCCATTTAAATGAAAAAGGGTTGGTTCAAATAATAGAGTCATCATGGAAGTGTAAAATTATTTTCGTTTAGTGTGTGCTAAATGAAATATTCCTTTCACAGTTTCTGTAAAAGATAAAAAGAACCCTATTCAAAAAATGGCAGGGTGATTTATTTTAAATAATTTTATAAAATTAAAAAATTGGTAAAAATTCCTTTAATAATTTTTTTAAATTTAAAAAAAAAATAAAAAATATTTTTAGAAGACATCAAAATGGAAGAAAAATGATTTTTGACTGAAGTGATAAATATTGTCATCAATTCTTTAAAATTTTTTCTAAATAATAGTAAGTTTAAAATAGAGTAAAATGGTACAATTACATGAAATTTTCATGAATAACTAAAATTAATGAAAATATATAGGGTTTAAGATATATATATTAAAAAAACAATAGAGGATTTAAAAAAAGACAATTATAAATTTTGAAGATATTATAAAATAAACCCTTACCACTTTGTTAACTTTTGATTCATAATCCCCATAAAAAAGGTAACATAAAACAAAACTATAAATTAATTGTAAATAAATGTATTCATGATATAAAATTAAAATAGTTAGTGTATACAACAAAAGAAATTAATAAGTGGTGAATGCGGACTATTTATCAGAGAAGTAAAAGTGTGGCAAGAAATACCATACTTTGAGAGCAGACTTGTCCTGTATGTCATTTATATACTATATAAAAAAAATATATAAATTAGTTTTTTTCTTAAGAAAAATTTCTTTTCTAATCCATTATACCTAATCACATTACTCCATTTAGTTTAATGACATGTTAAATTATTATCTAGTTTTTTCCACATCTGGTTATTTAAGGATGCTCTATTCCGAATTTAAAAACAAAATCAGTGTGTTGACTATGGTTAAAGGGTTGATTATTTAATAATATCCAGAACATTAATAATGAAATAATTACAATCTGTATACTTCAATTACAATTTTAAAACCATCCATGAAATATTGATATGAAAAATTATCTATGTTACAACCATGGAGACAGTAGGTCGTACATATGCATGATTAATGCTTCCATTTTCAATGATCATTTTGGAAATAATTTATGTGATATTTTATTTTTAATTTATTATAATTATATAATAATTATGATATTATTTTTTAATAATATTTTATACACCATCCATGTAATTCTGAAATAATAAATGAATAATATCGGTTTGTGAGGCGATAGTATGTCATACACATGGTTGATTGTTTCATTTCTCATTTCATAAAAGAGGAGATGGATACATATTATTACATATGAATAATAACTACTCAGTACATATGATTTGTTTCTTATTATATTCTAATAGTTTATAAAAAATTCAGGGTGGATAAAGAATAATTAAAAAGAAGGATCTCGATGAAGATAATTACCAACGGTTAAAAGAACCTCATATAGATTTCTTGTTAAAGATGTAAATGATAGTATTTTGGGAAGACTAGGTGATTAATAATATGTATAAAGAATTTACTCAGAGTGTTTTTTTATGGTTTTGTTAATCCAAATGTCTTTAGAGGTGTGAATAAGTGGAAGGATTGGGTGCCCATTAATAATTGAAGAGTGACATTTTTTAAATACCCAAAACTATTTAATAATTGGAAGTCACTCTCAAGACATGTTCCTAAAAAATTAATAAATAATTTATTTTTCGGGTTATATGGTTGATAATTAACTATTTAATTCATAAATAAACAAGTTGAAAGAGTATCTTTAATTTACCTCTAGGGTTAGTCACTTTTACAATTTTATTTTTTCACCACAATCACTTTTTTGACTATTTTTATTATTTATTATGACTAAAAATTAAATTAAACATATTAAATAATATATAATATTATGATTCCAAATAAGGAAAAAATGTTATAAAATTAAAACCATATAATTATTAGAAATAAAATTAAAATGAAACTCACAAAACATGTTGAAAATTGTGTTCCATAAAATAAAATTTACATGAAATAATTGATATTATATTATCTTAATGAATATTAAACATCATTATATAAATTTTAAATAATATAAATAAATTTATAATAAATAATTTCAATTTAGATATTTCCTTAAAATTTGTTATATTAATAAATTAAAAAGAATAAACTTTATGCATTTGAAAAGACTTTTCATATAAATGTATTTGTACAAATAAAATTAAACTTATTCCAAAATCATGAAAATTTAATGATTAAAATGAAATTAATACGACTATTATTAATGAAATTTTTGATATGTCACATTATGTAAAAAAAAATATTCTTTAAAATTATATGATTTATTTAAACAAAATGATAGTATTTTAAAACTCGTTAATTTTCACTATTCATTTGAAAATCACTAGTGCAGAAAACGTTATTTACGTAACCATTTTTTACGTCGGTTATATATAACTGATGTGATAATCTGTGAAACGTGGTTTTTTACATAGGTTATTTTATTACCGACATAAAAAATGTTGTGAGTATATTTTTAACGTCGCTTATTTTGATAACCAACACTACAAATCGCGCGTGTTCGTTTTTTACGTCAGTTATAAATTAACCGACGTAAAAAATGAACGCGCTGGGTTTTTTTAAACTGGTTATTTGATAACTGATGTAAAAAATTAAATATCTACACGTTTTTAGGTCGGTTATAAAATAACCGACGTAAAAAACCAAAGCACGGGGGTTTTATAAGTTGAAAAAACCAACACGCAGATTTTTTTACATCGGTTATAAAATAACCGACCTAAAAAAAGCAGTAACTGATACATTTTTAACATTAGTTATTATAATAACCAATGTTATTAATGTAAAAAACAGTTTATAATGTCCGTTATTTAATAAACAATGTTATAAAACATTTAAAAAATTTACAAGCCTGTGGATGGTCATTTACTATTTTTCGATCGACAGTCCGACGTCTTGTCTCTCTCGCGCGGTAAACCATAATCAACTCATCGATCTCACTGTGTTAAAATCATTTTCCCTTCATCGTTTATCAAATTTACTCTTCTAGGATCTATCATCTCAACTCACATCACTCAAGTAAGCCTTCAATGAATTTATTTCGTTCGTTTTTTCCCCGGATAGTCTATATTTATGTTTTGCGATTTTTGTGTTTAAACTAGGTAAGATTCTTCGATTTCGAACCCTCTTACCTATTTTTTCCATCATTATCTTATTTATCATCCCTAGATCTATTAGATCAACTCGCAATATTCACGCAAGCCTCAACTACTTCTATTTAGTTTGTTTTTGTTTTGAGAATGCCCGACATTGATGGTAATTTTTATTGTCATTGACAACTAATGATCTCATTCACCTATATTACTGCATAGAATGGTTATTTATTAAATGTATGAATTCAAAAATGATATTTCATGTGTTGTTTCTACTTATATTTATCCTCTTTTATCTGAGAATCTATTAGAAATATAATGTAATGGATATTGAACTCTATGGCCCTTCGATGCATCTGCATGTCTCATGATTCCAAATAAAAATGGGTTTTGCTGATGGCTTACCCTAGTATTTTTTGAGGCCTTGGCCATGGCCATGGCAATATGTTTAAGATTTCTAGAATTATCCATTACCTCATTATGGTATATGTTATCGAGAAAACATGTGATGATTTGACTAGTGGAATATCAATGGTTATTTTTAATTATCATAAGATCATTTAAGTTTCCATATTTAATAATATTTAATTACATCTATTTCATGATGAAGTATATATTAAATTCATTTGTTTTTAGTTATTCACCATGCCGAGTTTTTATATGTAAACCATTGTTTGGGGGGTTTTTCGGGGGGTGGGGGACTGTCCCGAGGGTTTGGGGGTGTCCAGGGGGGTGTCCAAGGGGGTGGGTGGGTGTGGGGGGCTGTCCAAGGGGGTGTAGGCATGTCCATAGGGTTTTGGGGGTTGTCCGGGGGGTGGGGGTGGGGGGGGGGGGGGTTGTACAGAGGGTTGGGGGTGTCCAGGGGGTGTCCAAGGGGGTCGGGGTGGGGGTGGTTTCCAAGAGGGGTGGGGGTGCTGTCTGGAGGGGTGGGGTGTTGTCCAAGGGGTGGGGGGGGGGGGGGGGGGGCTGTCCAGAGGTTTGTACTATAAGAAATGATCATGAAGAAGGAATTTGGGAAAATAATCCATTTGTACATTCCTAAAATTACTGGTAACATATTTTTATTTCTTGTTTACATTTATTTTTTTCATAAATGTTAGATATTGTAAGTTTTTTATTTATTAAAACATGTTTTAAAACAAAATAAGTATAATTTTTTGTTTGTTTTAAGTTTGTTTAGTTTACTTTATCATGTTTACCATTACAGAAACTATATATCTATTATTTTTGTTCAGTGAGAATTAATTTACCATGTTTACCATGTTTACCATCTTGACCATCTTTACCATCTCTACCATTGTTTAACATGGTTACCATATGAACAACGTTTACTATTATGCAACTTAGTACACTTTTTTATTTTCTGATTACAGTAGTATTAAAATATTTGAATTTGTATATTTTTGAACTAAAATTTGTTTTGTTGATTTGAAGGATAATGACAGATCATTCACTTGATCAACCACATGATTCTGGAGATTATCATATTGGTCATACCTCTGGGGAGGAACATTCACATGCTCCTATAATGACATAGATCTCAAAGGTTGGTAAATGTGGGTTCACATGTTTACCAGAATTATCACTTGCCCGTACGCAGGATCAGAGGATAGTCATTGAGTTTGATGATGATGATACTCCTAGAGGTCCAAATGCAAAAGATTTTAAAAGTTTTGTAGCAACTTAGGCTAAGAGCAATGTAATCATTCTGTATGATGACTGGAGAAGTGTGGATAAAGCGATAATATCTCAATTGTGGGAGACGATTTTGGTAAGATCGTTTTCTATTGTTTGAATATTCTTTAAAAGTTTCTAGTATATATAATATGTTTAACCTCTTCTTTATAAGATGACATTTGATATTCCTGACACTGGAGGAGTCAGGAATAAATGATTATCGTTGGCTTCCAGGCGATAGGGGGATTTCAAATCAACCCTCTCATCTGATTTGATTTATGGTCATAGAAGTAATGACAATCCATGTCGTATATATCCTTTTATAGATGAAGACACATGGAGACAATTTTTTGAAAGTAGAAGAAAATAATCATTTTTGGTAAGGGTAGTGTAATCTTTTATATGCTTTCTTATATAAATGATCTTATTAACATTTTGTTAATGATTTATTATTATTAATTTATTGAAAACAAGGAATGCTCATCATGAGATCCAATCTAAAAATGTATACCCTCAAAGTTTATCTCAGGGAGGGTATGAATTTTTGGAAGAACAAATAATGGAGGAAATATTTCAACAACTAAGAGCTGAGTCTTCAAGCTCTGGATAGGTGGCCCCTCCATCCCCTCCATCTAGACATGAAAAATGGAAGAGACCTCGGAAGGGAAAAAAGGGAAATATCCTTCAGAAGAATCGAGAATCGTAGGTGAGAGGATTATAAGATATCTATTTTATTTATTTAAGTTAACAATTTTCTTCATATAATTTAAATCATTACAGAAATGTTCAATTAATTACTATAGGACTCTCT